>QWTY01008548.1:9584-22674 GCA_008033365.1 Pseudorectes ferrugineus
GAAAAAATATTTTTCTCTGTAATTAATTCCCCTGAATCAAAGTACTCAGTCTTAACTAATTCTCTTTTCAATTCAATTATATCTGTAAAGACTTAGTTAAAAGATGGTCTTCAGAAAAAAAAGCATGAGAAAAAGGTGATGGGGAGAAAAGGTTAAAGAACTTTACAGCAGGCTTCATAACCAGGAAAAATTTGTCAAGCTGTCTCACCTTGATACATTGCTTGTGCTGCCGTCCAGGCAAAGAGACTTGCAATTCCATTCGATCGATAAACAACTTCGATCTGATCCTCGAGACGCTCTCTTATAAACCTCTCCCGCTTCAGTTTGTCAGGAAGAAGATGAAACTGGGTATGTCCATAACAGCATGGATCTGCCACCTTTGATCCTGTGCTCCCCAAAATGAAACAATCAGTCAGAGAGAGAATGCTCTTGATTATGCATACAAACACATACATCTTCACCATCAGACTCTAAAGTTAGAACCTCTATTGTAGATCTGTGAGGAGTTGCCTACTTCCAAAAGGCAGGAGTTCACATGCTAAAATGCCTCTGAGAATTTCCCTGGAGATGTATCAAAATTCATAGTTTTGTGTCAATTTTCTATTCAACTGAACTTCTTCAAGCAAATTTGGACAGAGAGTACCACATGCACAGGAGAATGCTACTCCCCATTGCCTAACTGACATGAAATCTCAACAGAGATCTATACGCTACATGTATTTCTAGAGTACAGTTATAGATAAAAATACACTTTTTTTTTTCTGTTGATGGGAGAAGAAGGATTGAGTTGGAATTACTTTGGGGTTGGTTTTCATTTGGTTCATTTGTTGTTTTTTTGTTTTTTTTTTTTTTTAAGTAGTTAATAGTTTACAATTAAAAACTCTTACCTATAAATACCTTATTTTCATACTGCTTTTTGAACAATGGCAGTTTGGATGGCTTGTGATCAATAACAGGAACATCTCCAAGATCTGACTCCAGGGGTACAACCTTGAAGAGAGCAGAAGAAAGAAAAGCCATGATGTAAGACACATTTCTGACATCAGGTCCAATGTAATACACCACTTCCTGGTCAGACAACAGAAAGTGCAAGTCCTGCTTACATACACCATACAGACAACCTTAAATGAAATTAATTTTTTTGCAAGAGAACTTCTCATCTTGTGACCAGTTCTAGCACAGTCATCTTGGATTAATTTTTCTGCAACATATAAAAAATATGTGAAATGATGCTAAAAAAGCTGCCAGTTGTCACCATCTTCAAAACCAGAATCTGCTTCCACAGAAAAAGAGTAAAAAGATTTCTAGCAGCAGTCAATAAACTAACTTGAACCTGCAGACTAAGTTTACAGATTTTGTTTTCTGCACTACAAAACATTATAAATTGCCTAGACAGTTCTTCAAAAATGCCAAGGTTTGTAGCATCTGACAATACTAACCCAAGCAAATTGTACAACTAAGTCAGCAATAAAGGCTCTGTGTTTACAGAAAGCACAAGAGTTTTCTGTCTGTGGTGGAAACTGGATAGCACAGACCCTCACTGGCTACACAATTACCACTGTATAAACCCACAAAAAAAACATTACAATATTGAAACAGAATATACTGCCAGAGAACTTGAGCATTCAAAAAAATAACTGTTAAGCAGTAACAACAGGCAGGAATGCTCATGTTCAGATTATATGTGCTTTTACTTCTTTTTTTTTTACCTCCACTCATATTATTCTCTTCCAGCGAGAATGTTCCACAGCACATTTCTTATTCTTGCCTCCATTTCCCAAGCATAAAATGATAAAAATTCCATTTAATGAAATATAACAACATGCAATTTAAAGTACAAAGAGGACCAAAAGTTCAGAAGACCATCTCAATATCTACAAAGCCATTATCACATAATAGCAGTAAGGGTATTAAGACTCGAAAAATACCCAAATGTGCTACGTACTGGTTAACTAGGTCCTCCACAGACTACCTCTGGTTTCAATGGCTGTCAGAAACCAAAGTGAAAATGCACAGTATTAACTTGCTGTTGAAAACATCCACACCTCGGGAAGCTGCTTTGGTACACGGATCTGGAGGTGTGGGTTATCATCTATCTGGAATCGCACAGGATCAACTCTACCCTTTCGATGTCCATGAACAACAACTTCTTCACCATGATGCCAGTAATAGTTAACTTCAGGGTTTAGATCTGAAACAGAACAAGGAACACAGAAAAACAGTGATTCACCTCTTGCATTTAAATGCTTCACCTTCCAATTCTTCTGTAGCTGCAGTCAGACACAAAACCAAAATCCATGTAGAACGACGGAGACAAATCACTAGTGATGGTCTGAACAAGGCAGATATGTCAGCGACACTCGTGCCGGCTCACAGACTGGCCCCACCGCCCAAGGGCTCCCACGTCCCTTTCCCTGCCAGCCCCGTTCCGTACCGAGGGAGGAAGCAGCCAGCAGTGGGTTGCGACCGGACAGGAAAGCGGCGAGGGTAGAAACGAGCTGCGTGAGGAATGGCCCGGGCGTGTGATCCTGGTCGCGGTACAGGAACGGCCGCTTCTTGTTCTGGTAGAAGCTCTCCTGCAGGAGGGCGTCACAGGCGAGAGAGCGCAGTTCGCCCATATCTATATACGGCGCCGCTCCCGCCGCGGGCTCCGGGGTTTTGGCGGCCTCCGGAGCCCCCGCAGCCCTCGGCGCCTCCGCTCCCGGCTCCGGGGCTCTGCCGGCCTCGGGGGTCGTTCCCGCCGCCGCCACCGGGGGTTTCGCGGCCGCGGCTCTCGGGGGCATCCCCGGCACTAAGACAGTTTTTGTGAAGCTGCGGTACCAGCGGTCGGCGTTGAGGGCGAAAGTCTGCGGGTACACCATGTACTTGGGCCGCTGCAGCTTCCCGTACAGCCGCAGCTTCTCCTCCACCGTGGCCGCCGCGTGCACCCGCTGGTTGAAGCGCTGCAGGCGTCGCCACTTGGCCGCTTTGCTCTTGGCCGTGATGGACGCCACCACGGGCGGGTAGAGCGGGCTGGCGGCCGGCGAGGGGGCGCCGGGCACCGTCTCCGAGAACCAGCGCCGGCCGGGCCGCAGCAGCCGCCGGGCCCCCAGCGCCGCCATCTCGCGGAAATGCGGGAAGGCGAAGGGGCGGTGCCCGGAAACCGCGGGATATGATTGGTCTCTGGGCACCACGTGAGATTCCCGCCTTCCGGTCGCGAGCGGCGTCTCCTGCAGCGGGGGCTGCCGGGGCAGGAAGCGGCGGGGCCTTGGGAGTCACGTGGCTGAAGGGCGCCGATCGCCCCCGCGGCGCGGCTCTGAGGGACTTCTGCGCATGCGCAATAGCGGCAGCACGGCCTCTGCCGCGCGGGAACTACAGCTCCCAAGATGCTCAGCGAGAGGCGGCCCGGAAGTGCCGGGCGTGGCGGCAGGAGCCGCGCTGCGCTCCAGGCGGGGCCCGCCCGTGCGGAGGCTGGTGTGGCGGGGGGAGCCGGGGAACCGACTGGGCTGGAAAAGACCCTTGAGATCATCCAGTCCAGTCTATGACCGAACACCTTCATGGCAATAGACCATGGCACCGAGTGCCACGCCCAGTCTTTCCTTAAACACCTCCAGAGATGGTTGACTCCACCGCGTCCCGGTGGAGCCCATTCCAATATCTAATCACCCTGCCTGTGAAGAAATTTCTCCTAATGTCCAAACTTAACCTCCCCTGGCGCAGCGTAAGGCTGTGTGCTGTCGTCCTGTCCCTCGCTGTAAAGGCTCGACGGAGCGTCTGCCTGCTTCCATTGGGGAAGAGGACGCCTTGGAACGGGCTTTCCGCAGGCCCAGGTCCCGAGGAGCGCAGTCCAGCCCGGGTGCCTCAGGCTCCCTGTGCCGTGCTGCAGGGAAGGGCCGGCTGTGCGCCGCAGCGGGTACCCACAGCGCTGAGTGTAAGCTGGAATGACTCCTTGTCAGAGACATCGCTGTCTGCAACGTCTGGCTTTAATAAAGGAATTAAACTGCTAAAATACGATCTGTTACGGCCTTTGTTTGTGAAATGAAATGAGCTAAAAGTGGCGTATTGACACCGCAAGAATGCCGCAGTAACTGCATGTTTATCTTAGATACTTGGAAAAGTTGAGGGTGTTTCTCTTCAGTGGACAGATGAAGTTCAATATTTATTCTTAAAACTTTTCTTCTGTCATTACTTTTTAAAACTTGATTATTTGCAGTAGTCGTGGGAGACTGGTTGTTTTTTCCTGTATTTCCATGAAGCATGGCTAGGAGTGGGAGTGGAAATTTTGAGTGGGATTGAGACAGGAGACACGTTACATACATCCCCAATAATCGGCTCTCTTTCTTCAATTTCTGCTTAGCTTTCTGCTGAACTAATGATTGCTGCTGAAGTGGTGGAATCTTTGGAATTTAGAGGAATTTTTGGAGTAAATGATATAAACCCAGAGTTTGGGTTGAGATCTTCAAAGACTGTGGAATATAAAACCATTGTCTTCTTTAAAAGGAAGTAAAATAGAAATTAGACTACAGTTAATCCATAGCTAAACAAAAACTATCCTTTAGTTTACTATTCACAAGATGTGTTACAAAAGCCAGATTTAAATGTTCAGTTGCAACTAAGTTTAGGATCAAGTATTTAAAATTTGGATGTTTTAGTTTTGAATCCAGACAGTCTCTTCACCAGATGGGTGAAGGGACAAGGCCTTAGGTCAGATGACTGACCATTTAGGAAGCAAGCACCCTTCCTTTTCCTTATCCCACATACTGCAGTCTCCAAGTGCATCCAAAAGCATGTTTTCCTCTTGATTGATAAAGGACACTGGTCAGATGTGTCCAAGGAAAAGATACTGAATCTCTTCCCTTGTGATCACAGCCTGCCATGTCAGACTTACAAAAGTTCTTAAGGAGAATCACCATGTACTGTTCTTAGGCATTTTGCTGCTATATCTCGTCTTTCAAAACATGTTTCCTTTGCCGATTAGAAATATTCTTCTCATTTCATCCTTAAATGTATTCATGGTCAATTTATACCTGCTTGTCTTTGTGCCAACATTGTCCTTTAGTTTAATTAGTTTTTTTGTTCTCTTCAACGTTGGCCTTCTAAAATATTGATGGAGACCAGTCATATCACCTCTCAGTCCTCATTGACAGAGACTAAACAAGCTCTTCTCACACAGGCAGGTTTCCATTTCCCTGATCATCTTAACAGCCCTTTCTTGCATTTCCTCCAGTTTTGCATTTGTCTCAGGGATATGTGACCATACTGAACCCATTTATTCATACAAGGGACTGTATTATCCACGCCAGGATTACTAACATTTTACCACTGTTAAAAACCTTTTTCATCATGTTGTCAAATCAGAATTTCCTGCCTTGCAGCCATATGATACTCTGAGCAACTTTTGCATGGGATGTTTTAAACCCTCAAGAAGTTCAATATAGAAACTGAATGTAAGTGATGAAGTAAGTGAATGTTTAAAGAACCATTTTTATCTTCCCTACTTTATTCAAGGGCTGATACCAACTGTGACATAAGAGATGTCAAGAACCAGTGCTACGCTTTAACCTATGCTTAAAATCCCTCAACTACCGATGTTTTCGTCACAGTTTAATTTTATTTGCTTGGCATATATTCTAGTATCATTCATCTTGAGGTAGGAGCTGCAAGGGCTTGGATAAAATGTCCCAGTAGAAAGTCTAGTTAAAGGTATTCGCGTGCTTTGCTGCCAGCTCTGTCATAAGCTTTTGATAAAAGTATATTATGCAGCCATAGGTCTCAGTTTGAAGAAGCAAACTGACAGTTCAAAAAGGATCTATTTTCCTTCTTTACTGAGACAACCTGCAATATTCAAATGATCCTAAATCTATAAACCCAGAGCATCTTTGTAATGGTTAAATGGATGCTTAAAAAGAACCTGGATTAGGGAGCTTACCCTCCCTAAAATGTTCAGAACAAATGCTAAAGTAAGTGTCACAACCTTAAATCTCTAAAATTGAAACTAGAGAAAACCCTGTATCTCAGTTCCAACAGGAAGGACATTGGGGAGTGTCGGTTTGAAGTCCAGAAAGTAGTACAGTTCATCTTCCTGAAACTAGTCCATAGGAAGGGATGGAATATATACTCTGTTTCTGAAACTTAGAAACAAGACAGTGTACACTAAATGTACTCACTCAGAGATGAGATTGCTTAGACATTAATTACTGGCAGGCTCAGTATATCCTATATGCAAGTGTAGAAGCTGCTTAAGTGCACATGCTTCCTCAGTAATCTTCACCAGAAGACACAACCCAAATGGGATCACAGGGATCACATAGTGGAGAGACAGTGTCATATCCATACCTACAGTGTCTCTCTGTGACTGACTTAATGCCTAATGAGAGGATGTCAACTTCTTTATGCCTGCTTCAGATGAAATTTCTATGTTTAGAATTTTTTTGTTTTGTTTTCTTTACAGCCTTTTTCACCTTAGGTAACATCAGTGGGCTGTGTGCCCCATGTAAAACTCCACACACTACAATAGACACTGCCTCAACTATTAATATATTAATTATTTTATGACTTAATGCCTTTAGCTTATTTTAAAACAGATTATATGTTACAACAACAGCTGCCAGATGATAACATAAAGCAACTCATAGCATAGATACATGCAGTAGGGAAAAGTCATTATTGTCTTCACTCATCGTTATCTGTGGATAAAAGCATATTTCTTATATGATTTCCAAATATTTTTGTAGTAATATAAAATGCATTTCACAGAATGAAGACTTCCATTATGCATCCTTCAAAATCAAATCATCCTTCTACAACTGCACAGCACTCCAAACAGCATCAATTAGAATTAAGTTTGCATTATGTTTCAACTGCTACTTTAATGTAGTTCCTCAAACCAATTCCTTTTGGCCTGAAGTTGTCTGTGTTCATCTATAGATCAAAGATCATACCACACACCCACCACCAGCCACCACCAGCCCTCATTCCCATTTAAAGTGAAATCAAAGCACCTTTGTTACAGGACTATGGAAATAAGGGGGGGAGAGGGAGGAAGAGGGGGAATATAGGTTTCTGGCCCAAGCTTCATTTTAATTAGGAAAACAAGTTAAAAGAAGTAACTTCAAAGTTGGTCCACTTTCAGTTCTCATGTGAAAGCGCAGAATTCAGAAGAATTTAATGAAAGCCCCTTGGAAGGAGCCTTCCAAGTGGGAATTCAAAAGGTGCACAGGCACTTTCTGCCCGCTGTGGTTTTACATACCATTACAGCAGGGCAGTTGAGAATGGTGATGACATTTAAGACCACTCTGGCTTCATATTGCTGTATAGATAAAAGCTTATCTTGAAGACATGCTTTGACAGGGCTTAGTTTCACTGCCTTGATGCCCATTAGCTAAAAAAACCCAGAAATCCTTGGGGAAAACTAGACTTCTTAGCCAGTTTTATATAGTATTTCATGCTATTGTTGCAGTTACAAAAGAATACCTCACATATTCCCGTGCATTTTGGGGAACATCTATCTAGTGGACATTCTATGTGGGCTGTTTCAGGCCCTTGCATACAGTTTTCCCAAGGTCTGTTTTGTATGTGCAGAAAATCCATCTAGTTTTAACCTCTACTCTATGAGATAACTTAGAGCTAAATGAAAAATATTTATTGTGAAATTAGTCAGAAAGAGTTTCTGACAGAAACAAATTGATTGACTGGAGGAAATAATATACTGTCGTTTTGGAAGGTGTAGAGCTGTTTAGACGCTGCTGTGATAGCTAAGTGAACATTTGCAGTAAGAGAGCTCGTCATTTGCACAGTTACGATATCTAGCTGGTGAAAAACATGCGCTTTCATGAGAAAATTTGTGGAGCCATCTATGGTGTTCAAGAGATCATGCAAAGGGGAGACTGTTGCATAGATTTGGCTCAGGATGATAATGAAGGACTGGATGCAGAATACAAGTGCTGGAAAATAAAGCTAATGTATATAAATATTAATACAGTACCGTATTACTGAGGTGGAAAGTGTTTGTTTGTTTGTTCGTGAAAGGTGTCATGAAGGTGGAATTTAAAGAACTGTAGGAAATGGTGTCAAAGGCTTTACTGAAGTCCAGGCAGACAATATTCACAGCCTTTCCCTCATACTCAGTTGGGCACCCTGTCATAGAGGGAGATCAAGTTGGCCAAGCAGGATCTGCCTTTCATAAACCCATCTGGCTGGGCTTGATCCCCTGGTTGTCCTTTACACACCATGTGAAATTGCACTCAGGATGACCTGTTCCATAACCTTGCCTGGCACTGGGGGCAGACTGACAGGCCTGTTTTTCTCCAGATCTTCCTGCCCTTCTTGTGGGTGGGCGTCACACTTGCTAACCTCCAGTCATCTGGGACCTCCCTGATTAATCAGGACTGGTGGTAAGTCGTGGAAAGAGCAAACTCTTCTACCAGCTCTATAAATATCCTCAGGTGGATGCCACCCAATATGATACACTTGTCTAGGTAGCACAGCAAGTTTATGATTAGTTCATTTTGGATTACGGGAGATTTATTCTGCTCCCCGTCCCTGTCTACCAGTTCTGGGGCCTGGGTACCCTGAGGATAACTGGTCTTTCTGTTAAGGATTGAGGCAAAAAAAGGGACTAAGTACCTCAGCCTTTTCCTCATCCTGTGTGACAAAGATTCCCTCTGTATGCAAAAATAGGATGGAAACTCTCCTTGGCCTTCTTTTTGTTACTGATTTATTTGTTAAAACATTTTTGTTATCTGTTACCATGGTGGCCAAATGGAGTTCTAGCTGGGCTTTCACCTTTGTAATTTTCTTTCTGCGTGACCTCATGACATCCTCATACGCTTCCTGAGTTGCCTGCCCCTTCTTCCAAAGGTCATAAACCCTCTTTTTTTTTTTTTTTTTTCCCTTGAGTCCCTGCGAAAGCTTCCTGTTCAGCCAGGCCAGTCTTTTTTCGTGCTGGCTAAGAGCTAAGAGCTGGAGAGCATCTCACTGATACCTGTCACATTAGAATAACAGGTTACATATGTTCTAGTAAAGCATCTGGCACAGGACAGCATACCTCCATCAGTGAACCTGTTTTAGCTCCCAAACCAAGGGGCCCTTACAGCTCATTGTGAATGTCCTCTGCCCATGCCCAGCAGCCACCTCAAAGAGTCGAAATCGTGGACTGGTCTGGCAGGTCAATAATTCATATATTTGAGCTTGAGTAAAAACAAATAAACCCTGGCGCTGCTCAATTTTCTATTATAGATAATACTTTGGTTTCTCTACATACCTGTATTTTTTGTCTCTCATTGTCCAAATTTCTCTTTAAGACACATTTCTAGAAGTTTTTTCAATGACTGAGCAGATTAGACTTTATTAAGGGCTTTTTGACAGTTGTTGTTTTAATATTTCTTATTAATTTCAACTGTTGCAGTTGGACTTCTAGACTATAATAATTACCAAGCCAGAGAGCAAAAAGCACCTAATGCGTGATTTGTTACATCCTTTCTTAAAAAATTTTTTTTTGAAGTGAGGATTAAGGGACTCCCTGGATCACTCCCTAAGGCCCTACTGAAACAGACCCTATCATGTCATTCTGAGGCAAGTAACTCTTGAAATAAAGTCGTGAGTTTAGAAAGAAAACTCTTAAGTTGTTATCACAATATTTGCAGTGTTTTATGATACAGCTTTATTTGCAGATTGCTTAATCACTCCTTTATGACCACTTTTATTTTCCAGTATAACAGCAGAAGGAGCAATTATGTTTGGAACTTTCAGAGGTGGACACTTTGATGAAAAGCTGATACTGCATAAAGTATTAAAACTTTCAGAAAAAGAATTAATTAAGTCTGTAAAATTACACTGCTGTACTTCTGACAGCATGCTTCGAGACATAATGTGAAGGGCTGTGAGAAGAGCAGCACCACTAGATGTCACCATCTTTCCACCAAAAATTTGTCAGCGACCAGCCTGATGTGATTTACAAGTACCACTGGTTCCACCAACACCACACTGAGAAGTTTCAAGTTCATGTTTTGCCAGCTCTGTCGGTTTTTAATCCAATCAAAATCGATGTGGTATCATTTATTTCTGGTAGCATTGTGTTTAGATAGTCCTAAAACCCTAATTCTGAGGTGAAAACAGTGAAAACATGATTTCAGGATTGAGGTTAGCTCAGATTCATGAATCTAAGAGGAAACACTGTTGGATAAGTTCACCCAATAATGCTGCTGCAGCTCACCCCAGTTGACAGTGGATTGTTGGAGAGTATGAAGTCAAGATCCTATTTCCATCTCTTTTACTGATATACTCTATGACTTTGGCAAGCCATTTCACCCTAGCTTTTCTGTTTGCAGTTTACTGTAAACCCTAGTTTCCTCAGCACAGGATCTAAGCCTGTTAATGTTGTTTGTTGGATCATCTTTGTCTAAATTCAGTGACAGATATTGCACAAAGGGTTTGAAAAAACCAGGTATTTAAGTCCAGCTGAGAAAAATACGGGAGGGAGATATGCATTCCCTAATCTAGCCTTACTTATTACCCCAATACTCAGCAGACACTGAAACTTCCCTAGAGTCAGGGCTGGGGTTAGAGGACTTGTTGGATGTACTTGGTATGGCATATCTGAAGTCATCCGTTCCCGCTCCTTCTCATCTTATTCAATGAGTAACATCACTTTGCATTCAGGTTTAAGTTTTTAATATTATGTCTGATACATATAGGAGCTGAATTCAATTTATCTCCTGGATAGGCCAGCCATCTTTTATCTGCTCTGACCCAGGCTGGGGTTTCCTACTTGTTTTTTTTATCACTGTCTTTCATAGAAATACAATTAAGTGGAACTTTATAAAAATGTCTCATTGACAGGATCTTTCTTTTCTCATGGATAGATCTGCCTATTTGGACCTTAAGGGGAAATACTTATTCTTATCTTTAATAAGACAATGGAGCAAATGCAGTTTTCCCTGCATTCGAATTTTCTCTTATCTTATTCCATTAGGTGCTTTTGTGCTTTAAAGACAAAACCACAAAAATAACTGCACAATATCCAGAATAGACAAGACCATAGCTAAGGTCAAATCAAGTACATATACTCCAACAACAGAACCAACTAAATATATTCAACCTCCATCCCATAAATACTTACTTTCCCACTGGCAGTCCCCCCTCACTTGTGCAGTAATTCTCTCCTTGAGCTCCTGTATTGTCAGGTATGAGCAGGTAAGACCTCAAACATGAAAGGCTACTTTTACTTTCTGATGGGAATACCATATTTTGGATTTGAGGAAAAGAAAGGGGTTTTTGAGTCAAATGTCCTGTCCCATTACCACTGCAGTACGAATTACTAGA
This sequence comes from Pseudorectes ferrugineus, assembly GCA_008033365.1. Lineage (NCBI taxonomy): Eukaryota > Metazoa > Chordata > Aves > Passeriformes > Pseudorectes > Pseudorectes ferrugineus. The sequence goes on from QWTY01008548.1 coordinate 20,886, forward strand.
AAAACAAAAAGTGATTGATGAGCAAAAGTACAAAGGTTACTATAAAAAGAGCATAAACTGTCAACCCTAATATGGATAGTGATTATATTTAATTATGCATTTAAATGTTGAACATCTTGACTGAGACACACTCGTGTCTATCAGTATATGTTACCAATGAAAGGCTGTGCCAAACACTTTTCTTCATCCTGTCAGCACACTAGGTGACAACACAAAGTAGTAGTCTGCACTGTTCCCCAGAGGCTGCTCAGTTTGGAATGAGGCACAGGATGGAAGACAATTCGCAGACTGCAGAAAAAACAGGAATGAACCTGCATAAGGTTTCACATACTTCAGTTTAAAATAAGCATCATGTAAATAACATCACAGCCCATAATGCATAATTTTCTTGCAAACAGACAGATTTAACGTTACATATTCTGAAATGAACAAAGCAATATTTTTTATATTCCAGTATTAGATATGACATGTATTTGTAAAACCATAAAAGGGATACTTTCAAAATAGAGTAACTCCATAGTTTTTTGTGATAAAGTTCATGAACATATCTGTATGACGATTTAGATGAGGATGAAAGATTCAAATTAATATTTTATAAGATTTTTGTCAAGAAATTACAAGATTTAAAAGGGCTTTTAAAACCACGGTATAAGATGTTCAGTGGGCAGCCCTAAGGCTAACCATAGAGACATTAACAAATTCTACTTACTGCAGTTTTAAAGTTTACATATGATGTATTTTATGTAATTTAAAGAAGAGTTTGGGTAAAGTAAATCTCATCAATTAATTGGTATCGACACCTAAGCATATATTAAGGTTAGCTAAGTTGTCCAAGCTTCCCATGCAATCCAAGGATATCTAGTAAACAGAGTCAGTGGAGTCCAGAAGGCGATTTCTCTCTCTGTGGAGTGGACACCTACATTTATTCTGTTGAGTAAGCTCTCAGCTATTCTCTGAAATGGGACGTTATGCATCCAACCACCCTAGCAGACATACATGGTAGACATCAGAGTTGAATCCATCCCTGATCACTTACACAGGTAGTACCATTTCTGCAGCTGACACATCAGGGTTGGACAGAAGCTGGCTAAAGGTGTTTTAGCATTGTGAGCAAACTCAGGCATTACTGTGATATGGATGAGGCCTTTCTGCCGAGAGAATGAGGCAGTAGTTTGCTTTTTGGAGAGAATGCCTTGGTTCTCTACATAATCTCCTCTGCATGGCCCTGCCCCTCTCACAGCCATGCCAGCAGCAGCTGCCTTACCTTGGGGTTGAGATTTATCTAAAGCAAGAAGATGGGTCATTGTTGCTGCAGCAATTCTGAAGCTCCAGGAAATTGCCTTTATAGTGCTGAGGTACAGCCCAAACATATAGGTAGCAGTGAAAAGTCTGCATTTTCATTCAGAACATTCTGAATTAGATTTGGGCATCATTCAGGTTTCTGAAAAGACTGTTTTCATTAATCAGATATTAACTGATAGAAAGCATTTAGATAAAACAGGTTTCAGCTCTGAAGACTGAAGGAAAAATTAAAAAATTTTGAGACATCGGAGTCACAACACATTGTTTTTATAGTTCTTCGTAAGTATATGAGATGGAAACTTCCTGTAAAACACTTAGTTTTCGTCAAAAAGAAAATACTTTCATACCAGTCCAGAATGGGAATGTTTCAACAAATCAGTTTTTCCTCTTGGAAAATATGCCTCATTTCCCCTAAATTTAGAGCCTTTACTAGAATGACATCTGCAATGTTTTGCTCTCTGATAGACTTCCTTATGCCTTTACTGTA
>QWTY01008548.1:28232-47120 GCA_008033365.1 Pseudorectes ferrugineus
AAAAAAAAAAGGGAGAGAGAGAGAAAGAAAAATTGACCTGTGAAATTTAATATATTACCCAAATGAAAGCCAGATATTGTGTGCTGCACTAACTGATCTTTGCCAGTCTATGCCCAGCCTGTTGCTGATCTTGTGCAGGCTTCTGGTGCAGATTCTGCTCAGGTGTTAATAAATCCTGTGCTCCCGGAGACAGGTATCCTCATGCAGGAGTCCATGCTAGGAAGGGAAAGAACACGGTTTCCCCTGTTGTGGTTATGCTCAGAGCAATGCACACTGTGGTTACTACATGCAAGGGGAGGTGGCAGCAATTTGTGCTCCTCTATTACCATCTTCAGGCGCACAGTGCAAGAAATTATTTCTCCCTTATGTTAAACAAGCATGTCTGTGGTTACGAAATATTTCTTTGCAACTCCAATCTTAAATGTTAAAGGTTCTTTTGTATTCCTTTCCAGCTTAATGTTTTTCTTGGGAGCAAGTTCGTTGTCATGCTGTTACTGGGGTGATACATGCTGTCTCCTGTGCAGTGGCAGGACATACAGATCCAAAATGGATCAAAAGCACAGGCACAAGGTTTTGATCACTTGAAAATAGAATGGAAATGTATCATCCTCTGTTCTTTCAAAGCAGATTACAAGTAATTATGACATGTGGCACATGCATTGGAATTTTGCTGGCACAGGTCTCCATGAACGCTCCATTAAAAAGCAAAACTAGAATTCAGACTCTATAGTTTTTAATATATTGGTTCTGAGCTTCTGCTGGGCTTGTTTTATTATATTCTGTAAAAGATTTTGCAGGCATGGCACAAATCAAAGGCCCAATCTATCCCTTGGAAACAAAGTTGGAGGCTGAGATGAATTCAGTTTACTGGGAAGTAGAGTGAGATTGGATGTTACAGCTTCAGCTAATTTAGATCCTTCAAGTTGAAGGCAGATGTCTATTACGAAACGAATAGAATTTATGGTTGTCATGCATTAGGCACCTAGTCTGCAGTTTTGACAATTTGGCAGGTAACCTGCTACTAGACCTTCAATTTTCAGATCATGCTTCTTGTGGCATTCCACCCTGAAGTAATTTCTAAAGCTTACCTCCCTAAGAGAAAGATCTAGTGGCACAATTGTTGTGGTGTTTCTGGATTTTTGGTATGTAACTGTGCCTCACCTCAGTGCATCCAATTCAGTCTTTCTATTAATTTCTTTACATGATTAATAGTTTGTATAGCTTAGAGTGCTTTAGAACTCTAAACCCTTTAGTTTTTGCTAGCTCCTGAGGTGGTGGTGGTGTGATTTGTCACTATGCCTAACAGATTCCCTTTATGTTGCCATACTCAGCTCATTAGTCTGACTCTTTGACCCCAGTAGTGAAGATCTGTGATTTTAGCTTCAAAAATGCCTGTTTCTATATCTAGTAACATAAAATCTGTTTCATTTCAGTTCAGATGAGAAGTATTACCACCAGCAGCTGTGGCAAAGTTAGACAACTGGTTCCTGAGACTCCTGTTAACTGGGCACTGAACTTAAACACTTTGCCTTGGCTTTACAGAAAACTACCTGTCTCCCATGACTAGTGAGGGAGCTCAGGGACGCTGCTTAATGTAGCTGGCTAAACTATGTGCCTCAAGTGGGATGGTGTGAATCCCTCCAGCTTTCTAATTGAGAAGGCCTGAAACTGGAGGAAGGGACCCATTCATTTTTTTCCCATAAATTTCTGCATATATCCTTTTGGCATTGTAAATAAAGTTAAGGCTGTTTTCTTCTGTAAGTCACTGGCAGAGCTCAGAGAGCCAGACACTTAAATGAGCTGTCTTTTGATTCATCCCATGCTGATTTAGACCCACACTATTCCTTGCCTCTTCTCTTCTCTTGCCATTGTCTTTGAATCCAAATTTTTTTCTCCTCTGCCAGAACATACTCATAGGAGGAGCAAAAAGCATTTCTCCTATTAGGATTATTAACTTCCTTTTCAGGAACTTAGCAACAGCATTCCTTCTACCCCCTCACTATCCTCTCTATCCAAATAATTTCCATGGCATGATTTTTCCAAGTTTTATAAGGTTCAGTGTCTCTTAGAAGTTTCGTGGAAATGACAGGGGGTTTTTTGATAATGTGGTGTGAATTAGAAGTCAGAAAGATTGTATTAATAGTCCATTTTATAAAGGTTAAAATAATGCATGATAAAACTTGGACTAATGCTTATACCCAAGAGAAATTATCAAGGAGAAGATTTTCTGTGGTTTAGTCTGCTTTCACCTTCTTTACCTACATTTCCCTGATCAAATTTGCCAACAATATTTTCTCCTATGTAAAGATGTGCTGTGCTCATATTTCTTTTCTCCTCCCTGCAATTTATTCATGTGTTGCCTTCCTGCATTACAGTCTTCTTTCACAGCCTCCCTGAAAAGGAATACTGGACATTTTTTACATTGCAAAGCATTTTGCGTGTAGTAGCTGACTTAGAAATAACAAATAATACTAAGGACTGTATGCAAGCTGATATAAATCAGCAAAAATACTCATAAATATTCCATATGAATAAATATGCTTAGATTTACTGCATACCCCAGAAATGAGAGAGAAAAAAGAAGTTATGTGCTACAAAAACATTTCAGGCATTTCTGTGTATTGTAAAAGAACTTAAGTCAGGAGCACAGCATGCAGGTGGCAGATGGGTCAGTCCTTCCTGTGTTTTAGCATAGGACTTTTGTCCAACATTTTCTCTATATCTTGAACATTTTTTGACCTTCCTCTGTTGTAATTACTTTTATTGCTGACAAGTGTCTTTTCTATCTATTTTCTATGATTTCCGTAGAAATTCCTCTTGAGTTCCTTGCAGGCTTGACCTACTCTACTTTAAACCATGCCCCTGAGTTCTTCCACATTTGGCAAAACCTCACATCTGCCTTCTTATTTCCTTCTGAATTTTGTATACTTCGGTCAAAACAACTCATAGTTACCTTTCCCCAAAGAAATCAGACTTTACTTCTGCAGTTTCTCCTATGAACAAGATCACAGACCTGAGGAATGCCATTTGAAAGAAAAAAGAAACAAAGAAACAAACAAACAAACAAACAAACAAAAAAAACGAACAGAAACAACTTCATGGAAATTATTGTAGTGGATGACGAGGACAATAAGGGAAAAACTACCTGTACATGTTTCTTTTCCTAAGTAGTAAAGTTCATCTCTGAAAAATAATGTAATAAGTAGGTGTCCATTACATTTAAAAAAAAAAAAAAGAAAAGGCAGCCTATTAGTAAAGAATTACAAATAGGTGAAAACATTTCAGTCAGGAGGACTTATAGCCATGATTAACTATTAGTGCATATTTGGCTTCTCAACTCCTAATCAGGCAGAGGACACTTATCTTCTGTGATACTAATAAGGTTATTGTTACACTATTGCATAGCAAACTAGGGCAAATCTTAGGAACGTTTTGGATCTGAGCCTTTAAAGCATCCTGTTGGTGTAATTCCACATACTTTCATTAAGCAATTAAAAGCAGTATAATGAAGAAAAACCAACATAGTGAAATATTTTAAGGTTCTGACATTTGGTTTCATTTCACAGTAGGATAAGAAAAAAACAAGATCTTTTAAATAAGTATCATTTTGAAATGAATGTGCAATACAAATACTTCACCAATAATAATTTTGTAAGCATATTTCACTAACTGCTTATAAATCTTAAATTCTAAATAAAGCAAACTGTAGCTGTCCTAAAGATAAACCAGAGCTAAAGGAGAATATCATAAACAAAGTAAGCTTGTTTCTCATTATGGGACATATTTTGGTTTTCCCACTACTAAAAATTGGATAAAATATTATAATCATTTACCTTGAGTTGACAGCACATTGTTCTGGAAAGTTTGCAAAGACATCTGCCAGACATTTCTTATTTATCCAGACTCTCAGAATAACATTTTGAATGTTTTTCAAAAATTTTTTCGTTTTCCTAATGTTTCTGGAATCTAAAACCCTTTGGGGACCTAACTTTTTAACTAAGTCTTGGTGAAACATAAATCCAGTCATTTCTAAAATACTTTACAAGCCTCTTTCTTTGAACATAATGTATGTGCCCAATAAGCAAATTGAAGATTTGCTGTATACATTAGGTAAACAGGCAGATAAACCAGCACCACTAGAATTTCTATGGGTTTAGATGCTCTGATGATTGGATCACACAATAAATTTTTGATTTATTCTTCTATACCAATTTATTTCTCCTAATTTGTTTATTTTACGTGCTTCCCATTTAGGGAGACATTCTTCTCACCCAATTTTGCTTGTGTAAAAGCTGAGTATGAAGCTTAAGCCTGAAGGTATATATACTATTCTCTAGTCTATGGACTATGAGGGAAATATCCAGAGGGTAGTTTATTGGTGCCATATATGAAATGAAATTAAGAACCAGTCAGATACACATGTAAGTATCACAAAAGTGCTATTTACTGTAAATCAGCTCTGTCCTTATCCCCTGTTTACTGACTTTGTCTGATCTACCAAGACAACTCCCACTGAGTCAGGCTTACAGGATCATTTCATCAGATTGAATCACGTTATATTTTGAAGACTTTGCTGGTTAGACCTACCTTGGTCTCTAGAAAAACCTTGGAAAAATGCAGTCGTAATATATATTACAGTTGTAATATATCTTTTTAAATAAAAGTAATCTTAAGTAATTTAAAATTCAGGAAAATCCATTTGGTCTCACTTGGTTAAAATGGTCCAAATGGTGTAGAATATTGTGAACTTTCTGGTGTGAAATTTTACTGTCCTCTAACATTTTTCAATCTTCATTGATATAATCAAAGTAGGTAAAAAAAGAGGCTGCTTTGCAGGAAATTATAAGCATGCAGACATTTTGATTTATTATTTTTATAGTCATTTTGATTATCTTATGCAATTCATAGTCACTGTTTATTGGCATAAACACTGTACATGGTTTTCCCTCAGCCCATGCACTTGAACCTGCTGCAGTCCACTTTGGATAATCAGCTAACTAGGTTCATTAATAATTAGTTTTGTATTTCATCATTATTCACCATAATGTAAAATACTTTGGCAAACAAAAAAAAAAAAAAAAAGACAAAAAGAGGAAAAACTATGAAAGAACTTCTCTCTAGTAGATTGTCTCTCTAGTAGAGTATCTATAAACTGCTCCAGAGCAATATGCTCATCTCCCATCTGGAACCATTTTGTCAAGTTGAGGTGCTTATGGTCTCAACAGAAGAAGTTTTTAGTGGGGGAAGGCATACAAAGCCCTGAAAGTTTATCAGTGTGGAAATAAAAGTTGGTATAACCTTTATCCACAGCCCTCCTCCCCATGTTGACTAGTAAAGGAAATGGATTTCATTTTTCAAATCCTTTGAGAACAGAGCCTTAGCCTTGCCAGCATCTGCTACTGTCCATCCTAAATATAATACCTTGATACTGTTTCTTAGTGTCAAGCACAGGTGCTGTGAGTGACATACTTAATATATTCTCTCATGCGTAATACTGTTTACACTTGAAGGTCTTATTCTGTGTTGATACTAATTGTTCAGACTAGATGATCTGTTATGTTACAGGCACAGTTGAATGCTAAGGTGCTGTACTTCTTTCAGCTCTGCTGAAGAGGAGAAATCAGTGTACACTAAGAAATTCACATTATCGCTTGCGTCAGCCCATGTGTGCACATAACACAGTAAGGGGACCTGCTCTATTCTTCAGGCCTATCACATCTGTCTCTAGGAAAAGCTCTGTGGAGAAAACAAAAATACACAAAGATGGGGTGGATGTACCAGAAGACCTCTTCACCTTTTTGTACAAGCCAGTGACAGTAAAGCAGCTCTTTTACCTGTAGTATGCCAAGAAACAGTAGCTTTGCAAACAGTTTTCCTTCTAATATGTCTTTCATGTTCCTTTCAGTTCATTTACTGCAGAGTTTTCACCATATGAAATGGTGAACAGCATGTTTGCTTTTGAGTCATATGGTTCAGCTACCTGCAGCTTCCACCCTGAGAAACAGAGAACTGGCTAATATTCCTGTGCCCATGGAATAGTTCAAACAGTTAAATGGCTGCAGAGCAGATGCTGTGACAAAATCTTTTTCTTTGACACAGATGCACCATGGAGCCACAGCCTCAAACATGTCAGAAGTTCAGAACAAGCAGAAAAGATCACAACCAACTCCACTCCAAGAGCTACAAGTCTTCCCTGTTTGACCAATTATAGGACCCCACCTGGAGGCTTTGGTCAACAGAGGCTGGACATCTTTCTCTGGAGGCCCCTAAAGTGTTGGGTGAAGGAGGAGGGTGGTCTGAGGGACTACAGACAGAGGGATCCTACAAATCAAGAACAAATTCTGGTAAAATACATAACTCTCTGCAGGATGGCACAGGATTTTGAAAGAGGTTGAGTACAGTACAGGTATGGAAGTGGGTGATCTTGATGACTTCTCTGCACCAAATGTCTCGCAGACATGCAAGTATAGCTGCAGGGGAATGGCCTTGATGGTTCAAATCTGATTTCCACTGTGGTTGCCCATGTGTCTCAGGTCCCTTACAGTTTGCAGGGGTAATCAGGTCACATCCACAATTTTCACAAGCCCAGAGAATTTTTCTAATATTGTAAGTAGCACTTTCTGAACATTTGGACATTCCCCCAGCCATAGGCTCAGAGGCTTCCCATGTTATTTGTATGACGTGAGGCAGGCCTCAAGACCTTTAGCCCAAACCGTGCCTGGACACCTGTCTTCTCTTGTGTGGAAGAGAGGGTGGGGAGGGTCCTCACCCCTGCACTGCCTGCCTGGAGGTTCAGGAAGTGAATCTGCATTCACACTCGCCAGCTCTCTTCACTTTGTGTCTCCCTACGCCAAGTGTGTCCTGTTCCCAATCAGCTCCTACAACAAGAGGGAATAAACAAAACCAAGGAACGTTTTCATTCTGTCTGAAACATGAAAAATTATCACCAGTCAGCAAATGCTGCATCCCTGTTTACCTCAAATTCTTACTGTTGTGATGTCTCTGGAAGTCTGCAGTTGATGAAAACTCTGGCAGCTCAAGATAATTCCTAGAAATGTTTTTCAGGAAGATCTATTCTAGGAATACTTTATTTTAAGAGGTACGTGCAATGTAAGTACCTGTTTTATGGGTGGGTGTATTACTGAAGAAGACATGCAAAGTATATGGGGATGAGCAAATTTAGCTGTGCTAAAAGATCCAGTTGCTGAGCATTAGCCATCACTTTAGGGATGCAAATTGTTTGGAATATGGTGATACTTATATGCTGTAAATTTATGACGTAAAAGATTCAGGTCATTGAATCAGGCGAAATCTGGAAAAAAAGCAGAAGCTGGTAATAAACGAATTATATGAAAACTGGACAATATAGGAAAATAAGATATTTTCAGACTTACAGATGCAGTATATCCAGTTACAGTGTGGGTGCTTTTCACACTAGCCTAAAAAATCAAAGAAGTTTAAAAGATTTTTCAGTTTATCACTGGACTGTAAAAAACCTCAACAAACAATACCAAAACCCCACAATCTTGAAAATAGCAAACTGCATCCAAATATTCAGAAATATATACATATTATAGTTATGAGATTAGATAATATCAGGGTGAGCAAAAATGCCCATTAGAAGCTCTATGTAACAAAAAAAATAACTAATTTAAAATTATTCTGTACAGTAAACACACTTCAACCCATTCATTGAAATAAAGGCACATTATAAAACTAGATATTTGCTTATATGAGCAAATCTTCATCTATAGGTTAGATAGAATTTTGAATTATGGCTCTGATAAACCAACATTCATCCTATGCGTCGTATTAAAAGAAGTCTGCTAGATTCTATACTGAATTACAACCTGAGAAATCCCCATGGAAGAGGCTTCATTATGCAGGCTCTAAACCAACACAGAACTTGTTTTACTGTATTTAATTCAAGACATTAATGGAGCCTAAAGAGATTTGTACAGGCTTAACATCAATTATTTTTTTAGGGTAGGGCACCCAAAGATGAAATCAGAATTGAAATCATTAATTTGAAAATATTGAAAGGAACAACCTTTACATCACAATTGGAGATTGTATTCATGTATTAGAAGAAGAAAACTAAGGTTAATGAATATACCAAGCTCATATTAAAAATCTTTTCATTCTTTAAAGAGCACCCAGAAGAGCAACATTTTGTTGTTGTTTAAAACTAAATTAAATACCTTTAAATTATTATACCAATTATCTAAAATCACTAAGAATCTATCAGACGGGCTATAATAACTAAAAATTGATAGTTTCAGTCCTTTTCTGGTTACATTGATCTAGTGCCTGTCTTTACTTTACACTGAAATTTCATGAAGTAGTTCTACTGTCATATCTTGCAATGAAAAAAAAAAATATTTAGGATTACTAAATAAATAATTCATTTAACACCAGACAGTTCAAAACAAATGTGACTTTTCCCAAAAGTAACCTTTGTAGTTCTATTGTCCCAGATCTTTTCTAATCTTAGGATATGGAAATCTTGATTTGAAAATTTTATTCTAATCATTATCTCAAAAGTATATCAAACTAAAATTTTCAATATACCAATTTGTTTATATGGTGCTTCAACATAGGGAGATAATAAAAAAATCATAAACTTTATCAGCTGGGTTTTTCCTTAATGAAAAAATCACCAGAAGTTGGACTAAATAAATTCTATTCACCTGAGATTAAGAACTAAATTTGCAAACTAAAGGTCAATATGTCAAAGCTTTTATCTAAGTATATAAATACACACCTTGTGGGATTTTCAAAATTAGATACTCTTTCTCCTTTAAACCAATGCAAACCTGATTTTTTAAAAAAGTCTTTCTGCCTTTGACAGTCTTTAAATAACTTGAAATAGGAAGCCACAACATTCTTGCTTAATTAAAGGATTCTAAACAAAAACAAAAACAGGAAGCAAGAGAAAAATTAGTTTACATTTTAGAGGAAAAGTTTAAAAAAGGGTGCAAATCAATAAGTTAAATGTAAAGTAAGAAGTTTGAAGAGCTGTCTGTAATTATGATCTTACCTATAAAATTAAATTATTAAAAACAATTACTTCACTACCTGACTGACCAGGCTCGTGTCCAAGGCTGCCTTTTGCTTAATCTTCTGATTGCACTCACACCAATATTTTCAATATCCTCTGCTAAGTGGGAAAAATATTATCGCATCATGCAGAGGAAACACAGAACCTTTGCACACAAATTCTGGCAGGTTAAAATATTTCTCAGTTCATCTTTTGGTTTTGATTATGGCCCTTAAAATTTTCTTCCAGCTTTCTGGTACCATTTTTGTTTCTATAATCAACTGCAGACTTGAAAGCAAGGAAAACTTGGTTCTGTCACATTTTTGGCTCCAGCGCTGCAAACATCTCTGTGCAGGTGGACCCACCCTGTTGAAATCATTGGGTCAATATAATGTTATTTTAATCATTCTGCTTTACTTTTCTTCCTTTTTTACCTTTGTGTGGTCGTTCTCTTCCTCAGAGGGATGGCAGTCATTGAGGAAAATGGTGACAGATGAGCAGCTGTACCTATGCCAGGAGATGAAGAAAAGCTTATGGGAAAAATTGGCCAGATTACACCAAACTGAGCTTTTCAGAGATAATAATCACCAGCTTCAGTGTACACACCTCACTACCATGGAAATCTTCTTACTAATGAATGTAGCTGTCCTGAACTGCTTCAGGAACTAGAGGGTACTGAAACAAAGGCCTCCTGTAATGCAGATTATTTCTTCTGCAGCAGAGTCAGAAGAAGTGGGTGTCTACCTATTCCCACTGCCACAATCCACAGACCCTTGTAGTTGTGAAAAACACAAATAGACTGTCAGGCTGGGTGAACACGGCTTGTATAACTCTCCCTTTCCCCCATAGCTACCAAGATGAGATGACTTTGACCAGAGGAGCATGGAGTTACACCCTTGTGCACCTGGTAGAGTTTGTTAGTGGTTGCCTAGCAAATCCAAGGCATATATATGGAAAGCCAGGAAGATGGATTACTGCAGTCATGGATTTTAGTTACAATTAATACACAAAGACAGCTACTAGCTTTGTAATACTTCTAGGCCTCAACTTGAACTACCTTTGAAAATGCAGCAGTAGGTGTCTCAAGCCCTTCTGAGACTCTTGTTTAGACTCCTAAATTATATACATATATTTTTACCCTTAGTAAAATTTAGTCAAGCACCACTTATTTTTAGTTCCTAAGCTTTTATTTTGCCAGGAAAAGACTTTGTATTTGTGAACCCTGTGACTAAACAAGATGTCAAAAAATTCAAAGTGTATCGCTGCTCTGATATAATTTAAGAAGATTGAAATTTATTTTAGGAATTCCACCTTGTTGGTTTATCTGTTAGAAGGAATCTCCTCCTACTAGAGATTATCCAAATCAAACAGGACCTGGGAAAAAAGCACTCGCTTGCTGAAATCAGGGTTCATCTCTAGTCCCTGGATGTTTCAGGCAGTCATAAAAGCAGTATCTTCATACAGTGGGATGAGCTGAAGAACAACAAGTATGTTATGTGGAGTTTAAAGCAGTTTGACACTACGTGAATCCAGGTTGTCCATGACTTCTGTCCTTTGGGTGCCCAGTTAGAAAGAGGCACCCTAGCTAGTACTGTTCCTTTGTAGCCCAGGTGGCCAGTAGTATACTGGGCTGCTTTAGGAGAGGTGTTGCTAGGGCCAAGAGAAGTGATCCTTCCCCACTACTGAGCACTGGTGTGGCGACCTCAAGAGTGCTGGGTCCAGTGCTGGGCTCCCCAGTACAAAAGAGATGGAGATACACTGAAGATGAAATCCAGCAAAGAGCCTCAATGATGGTTAAGGGACTGGAGAGCCTTCCCTAAAAGAAAAGTCTGAGAGGGCTGGGAATATTCAGTCTACAGGAAAGCAAGCTCAGGGCAGACTACATCATGGTTTACAAATATCTGAAGGAAGGATATAGAGATGATGGAGCAAAACTCTTTCCAGAGGTGTCCATTGGGCAGGACGAAAGGCAATGGGCAAATATTGAAACAGGAGGTTCCAAATGAACCACAGGAAAGATTTGTTAATGAGAGGATGACTGAGCATTGCTTTAGGTTGCCGAGAAGTTGTGGAATCACCAATCCTGAAGAACTTCAAAAAATGTCACGACACAGTCATGGGCAAGTGGCTGGGCAAGTAGTTCTAGGTAGTCCTGATTCTGCAACAATTTTGGATCAGAAAGTCTCCACAGGTCCCCAACAGCATTAAGTGCTCTGTCATCTCTGGGGGTTTTTCACCACAGACACTTCTTACACCACCAGGCCCTTCTGCTCGGGCAACCAGCCTGTGATCACAGGACCCGACAAGCCTGTGCTTAAACCCTAAACCCACCACAAGGCACAGCCATGTGATGGCAGCCAGAGTCCTACAAAGCAGGACCATTCTCCCCCTGGGGTGGTTGTCATCCTCAGTGAGAGGTGGCACTAGGCAGACCAGAGAAAGAGGAGCCCACTGCAGCAGCAATGGCAGTGCTTGTGGAAGTGAGGGTGGGGCCAGCTTTGCATGTGTGACTTTTGCTTTCCCTCTTAAACTGCTTTTATGTCGAGCCACAAGTTTTCTCACCTTTAGCCTTTCAATCCTCTCCCCCACCAAGCAGTGAGTGAGCAGCAGTGTGGCACAGAGCTCCTGGCTGGGGGTTAAAGCATGACATGGCTCCACCATGGGTGTCCAAGAACTGCAAACCCAGTGCAGACACAGAGCACTCACATAGAAGGGGCCTCGTGTACCATAACTGCCTCCATCCTCACATTGTGCTCGGGGCTCCTTTGGGCACACCCATGGTGTGCACACCTGAGCAACACCCTGGGCTTGGGCTTGAGTCTCAGCTTTGGGGAGAGCAGCAGCTCTGAGTGCTGAGCTAAGGCCACCCCTTTCCGTGCTCCTCTTCCCACTGCCCTGCTGTAGGGTGCTGGGGGTCCTGCACAGTGGCTGTCCCCAGGCCACAGGCCCTGCTGAACACTCCTGGTGAGTTCCTCTGACTTTGCTGACCACTTCCTCCTTCAGGTACACATTTTGTGATTCTGTGATTCCATGTTTGGGAAGGAATAGACCTCTGCTCATCTTATGATATGTTCTTCTGTAAGCAATTATGATAAATTTCTGAATGGGAAGCTCTTATCAAAGATTTCAACTTCCCAGAGACCTACTGCAAATACCATATGTCTATGACTAGTCTGGCAAATTCCTGAAGTTTATGTCACAGGTACTCAGTGAGCCAAGTAGGAATGTTGCCCTCCTAAACTTGCTGTTTCTCAGTAAAGAAGGACTTCTGGGGGCTGCGGTGATAGGTGGCTGTCTTGGCCACAGTGATGATGAAATGGTTGATTTAAATCTTTTCAGTGTAATGAGAAGGAGACGTAATCAGAGTGGTTACCCTGGATTTCAAGAGGACAAGCTTCAAGCTACTCAGGGACCTACTTAGCAGTGTCGCAATGGAATCTGCCTCTGAGGGCTTATGTGTCCATGAGTGCCAGTCAGTTCTTAAGAAGCACCTTTTAAATGCACAGGACCAGGCAATTCCACTGTGTCCAATGTCAGTTGAAAAGGAACTCATATTGAAACTTAAGAGAAAAAGGATATTATGTGTGTGGAAGTAAGGTCAGAAAGGAAATTTTTGAATTTTTGAAGGAAAGTTACCGAGTTGTGGCTCATACATTCAGGGAGAAGATATGAAAAGCCAAAGCTCAATTAAGAGTTGAGACTGGCCAGTGTTGTGTCAGACAACAAGGTCTTTTAATGTACATTAATAGTAAAGGAGGTCTAAGGAAAAGATTGGGAGGATATTTGCTGATCACCTGGCAAATCAGGATGAAGAAAAAGTGAAGCCATCCAGTGATTTTTTTTTTCCTTCAGATTTTAATAACACAGACAGACCTTGGGCTGATCCTCGGAGTTGGAGGGACAGCCTGTCTCAGCATCATCACTATGGGATCAGGAGAAACTCTGCTCTGGCTCCTGGACCACCTCCTCTATTCCTCCTTCACTGCTCTTGGTGTCTGCAGGGCTCTTTCTCTCACATGCTCTCACTTGTTTCTCACAGCTGCTTTTGTGGAGCAGTTTTCAACCTTTCTTGAGTATGTTATCCCAGAGGCATGCCAGCATTGTCACTTCGCTCAGTTTGGCTGGCAGCATGTCTATCTTGGAGTTGGCTCTGTCAGATATGGAGGCAATTTCTGGCATCTTCTCACAGAAGCCACCCCTGCAGCCCCTTTGCTACCAAGACCTGGCCTCTCAAACCCAATATATTATATGCTTCAAGAGAGAAAGCATCTCTCCTACTCTCCCAGCATCCAGACACCAGGGCCAGGGTAGCCAAGCCCTTTGAGCAGCAGCCGGGCTAACAGTCCTGACCACCACTGGAAAAAAAACTATTTAGGTACCATTAAAGCACCAGCATTTATTTGGTTGAGTGCTAATGATAGGCATAACTCTGTTTATTACACAGATAGTAGGTATTACAGACATTTTCCCTAGGTCTCTTCCCAGTAATACTCATATGAGGTGGTAGTTTACAACAGTTTGGAGCCAAAGCTCAGCTGATTACATATGGCTTTTTTAGTGAAGAGATGTGATTACAACACCTAGCTGACCTCGTCTGTTTAGGAATCCTGTGATAGGTTTTTAAATACACAGTTTCAGAGGGGTGAAAGAATTAAAGAACTCAGACAAAGCAATTGTGTGATCATGATGAATGCCCTGGTGGAATGACTTTGAAAGTGTAAACTCTTGAACTGAGCCTAGAAATTCTTTTAACTGTGGTTTATATAAACATTTCACATCTTGCACCATAGCAAACCTGTGCCCCTACTATGGTAAGATTAAGTTACAGTGCTTGGAAGTATGCAGAAATTGTTTAACACATAACCCTATAGCACAGTTTTTACTCCTTTTTTAGCAGAACATTTATATTTTATCTGAAGAAAAAGTAATATCCTGTTGTAACAACATTAAAGGCTTGTTAGAAACTTCAATAAAGCAAATACAGTCCTGGCAAAAGTTTATATTAAAATATGGGATTTAATTGGCTCAGTCTCTTGATAGCAGCAGCACAGTTGTTATTATTATGTTCTTGACCACCATTTATATGTGCTGTTATATCAATCACTGCCCTCCAGCTTGCTGTTCTTCCACTGAAGCAAGTAAATTGTATGCTAAAAGAGGAAGAGGAGACAGAAGATGGGAGTGGTAGGACAGAATTTAATGGTTTTCTGGTTCACACCTGAGACTGAAAGGCAGGGTCAAGAATTTCAACAAAAGTAGGTTCCAGATTTAGGCATCTTAAATCCATCCAAACCCTAACATTTTCTGTTGCTTGGCTCTGGGCTGCAGGAAGTGCCCTGCCAATAGAAAACACCAGGCACTGAGAAGTGGGTGGAATTTGGGATTTGTGAATTGGAGCCAATGCCTATATACAGTCATAGAAACACAGTTATGTTGCCATTTTGCCATTTTAAAAACACTTCAAAGACCCCACACAGTCATAGGAACCCAATTTTAAGTACATTGCCTGGTTGGCTTTCTTTTCTTTTTTTAACAGATCTTTTGGGTTGCTGCAATGAGAACTATACCACACACAATTATGCTGAAAATTCACAGCTTTTGAAAAACAGTACAATAAAAACAACAAAAAATCTAGCATACAGCTTGGTTTGTTCTGTAGTAACCTCAGAGGAAAAGTTCCTGACATATAAATGATGCTTGTCAGTTTTAATTTTTCACTGACTTTTGTCCTCTGGAGATACATGTTTTACCAAGGGAACCAAGTGGTTCTCTCCAAGCAAAGAGATTGTCTGTGGAGCCTTGAATTTCATAAATCAAGAGAACCCACATTTCCTGGAAAATGCTAAGTATGTAGGACATGAAGGAAGGAATTGAGCATATTTATAACAACATACCCCTACTTCAACAGCAATTGAAAAATATAAAAATGGCCAGAAATACTTTGCTTTTTTACAATGTCAGAGAGCTCTGTGCTTTCCAAGCTTAGGTTAAGTCAAATATTTCCATATATATTCAGATTATACCACTTATTTAGGAAAAACTAGCTTCTTGCTATCTGTATGATCTCCTGTTATCTTATTTCCATTCTGCACAAAACACCAGTTCTGATTTCACATTGCTTGATCCTTCTAGAAACACATCTATGTTCTTTAGTACCACCAGTAACCAACACAGCACGTTTCTCTTTCAGGAAGAATCTGATCCAAATTGAACTGATAACTTGCAAATCATCCACTTGGCTTCCAGGAGCCTGTGCTAGACTTCGGGTCTAATCAAAATGCTTACCATATCTGCCAGTCCATCTGGAAATACATTAACAGATCACATTTAGGGGGATCTTATCTCTCTCAACTTTTAAATGAACTATCCCTTAAGGAACACAGAGATTTAAATGAAGTGAGTGCACACATGGCACTTTGAACAATGATATATACTAGCAGAACATCTCAAACACACTGTGATTCACATATGGGTTTCAGCTAGCAAAGGGAAGAGGCAGAAGTAGAACCACATGCATTTAGTTCTGTCTGTCCACAACCCTGAATGGAGGATGACTGCAGGAGCCTTAACTCAGCTTGTACATCTTGTCTTGGTTCTAATTTAAGCACAACTATTTCTGACGCCATCTGCGTTTGGGATTAGAAGTAGACAATGTACTAAATTGGAAGTTTTTAAATCCTGGAGGAGCAATGCGCCTTCAGCTGCATGCTATCCCAATCTTCTGTGCCTTGCTCCCACCTAGGGGGTGACGGACTTTTGTGTTCATTTACACTGTCAGTCTAAACACACAATGACTACTCAGAACAGTGAAATTCTGCTCCATGGGCCACCCAAATGGTGACTTTGGGCCACCCAGGCTCTTGCAAGTTACTGAGATCCTAGAACTCCACCATAGAGCTAGACCATTGGGAGAATTATAGCTCTGCTATATACACTCTCCACTGAGATGGCTTTGGGACTCCAACTAATGGGACAGCATCACCATAATTTATCTATATCATTAACCCCTGTGTCATGAAAACATAAGAGTTTTTTGCCAATTACAATTATACTAATTAAGAAGCATATATCAAGCTAATTATTACACTGATTTAGTGTATGATATCCTTTCTTTGGTCTCATGTCCAAGAGTCAAAAGGAACTGACTTCAAATTAAAAATATACTCCAAAAACCTCACTATGCCAGTTGTAGCTGGGCCAAGCAATGACTAATAGGGACAGTATTTGCAAGGACTCTGAGTGCATGAATGCCAAGGAAAAAAAGCTGAGTTATGTTGGGTGGTCCAAAGAGATATTAGCAACAAAAGAGTAAGGAGATAAAAAAAAAAAAGTCAAGTTAAATTAGAACCAATCCCCCTATTTTTAAAATGAGCAAAGTCTTTACTTCTCCAAAGACTGGAGAATGAAGTTTGAGATGGATGGACACAACCATGATTTGAATTTGATACTTATGAGGGAGCAAACCTAGGGCTTTTTGCTTCTCTTTATCCTCCCACATTTAAGAATATTCTTCCATGAGCAGGTATTAGGAAAGGTGAGACACCAGAGACGAAGTGCTGGCAGATGAGGGGTACTCCCATTCAGTGGGACTCCCACTCAAAATTAGGTCAAAGACATGAAATAATGGGAAAAAAATGGCCCCACTGAACTTTAGGTCTGGTTTTTGTCCTCTCAGATATTCTAAAAGTTTTTTTTTTATTCATAGCGGTTTTTTGGGTTTTTTTTAAACTAACCTAAGTATTTTGGTGAAAAACCTGAGATGAAAGGCAAAAATTTTCATTGGCCAGAATTTTCAAAATTGTATAGGGTTTTCGAATAATTCAGTTTCTGGGCAGAAGAACTGAGTCAATCTGATTTTGGGAAACTGATTTCAAATGAAACAGATTTTTGAATTGTTTTTAACTGTATACCAATACCAGACAACATACATGAAGTCCACAATTTATATCTACAAAGAATGAGAATCTGATGTAAAAACAACTGATTTGGACAGGTCTTGTACTGTCATAGATGAGAATGTCATTCCATTGATATTTGGTTGCTTAAAGAGAAAAATGTGCAATAGAAACAGGAGTTCTTGCCACAGTATTGGTACAATCAAAATTAGGACATTAGTGCCCTTTCTAAACCTGGTACTCAGACTTAAATATAAAAATGTTAAAGATGTGAGGGAAGAAAAGAACAGCGTAAAAATCAATGTTAAAGAAACTAGGAAACAGTCATTATGATATGATATTTGGTATATCTAGATCCTCAAAGGTACAGTTAAGGGATTATTTGAATTCTGTGTATAGGTCCTTGCACATCTGTTTCCAGAAGGATGGGTTGTTCATTCTGGCTGACAAAAAATCATAGTCAGATCAGTAGGATACTGAGTAAGATTTTAATTTAACTGGAATATGAAAGACAGCGAAAATAGTTTAAGTTGGAATAAAAGGAGAATGGATGAAGTCACCAGTTCATGGAGTTTTTATTATTATATAAATCTTTCTTAAACATGTTTATATTAAATTTTGTGAGAAGTTTTGTGGCTCAGGAGTGTAAGCAGTTGTCTTCACAATCAGATTTGAGCTTAGATTCACTAAACTCCACACTTTAACCCTTGTTTCATGAAGGAGCCTGCAAACTAAGTTAGTGAAGTCTCAGCCTTTAAGGTATCAGTTCATTAGCTGGTAAGATTAGAGTAGATGTATTTTCTCTAGTGTTTTTTAGAAGTGATTACATTATAATAAGTTTTTTCCATTTTCTTCAGCACTTAGTTGATAACTAGTCTCAGGCAATGCAAGGAATTCTTTCCCTGGGACACCTGTTCAACACCTTCTGCTCACATATTCAACGTTAGATTTCTAGTTTGGCGACTGTGAAGGAATTAATTGCCAGGCAAGACTTTCTGCCTTCCTCTGTAGTGCTAAGTATAGATTGCTTGCTGATTTGTCTGTTTCTCACCTAATCAGATTTAGGGGGCACCGGCAGAATTTGGACAATGTCTGATGCTATGTCTCCCTGGCATGAATAGTTTAATGGATAGTAGGATCCAGTGCTATTAGTGAGTGGGCAAAAGAGAGTGATCTGTCGGCTCCTGGAGGGAGGAATCTCCAGGAACTGATATTCTGCTTCCCATGGCTGTTTAACAGCAAAGGAAGGAATGTTTCCATGTAATAATCAGAAGTTTATTACATCATGTAGAGATCTGGTTTTCCTTCAGTATTGCTGGGTCAGGTCTACTGATAATAGGCCAGATTATCATGTTCAGATTCAGAAATTTAGAAGTCATTCCTATAATCTGCATTCATCCATACATTCATACAAAATTCCTAGTGAATTTTTTGCACACAAAATACATCTTGAATACAGACCAACATAAGCAAAGCATGAGTTGCCTTCACTAAAGCATCACTCAGACTTTGAAGCCCAGGTGGAAACATGTTATATGAATGTACTTATACGTGCATGCATATGCTTTGTATACATACAGATTTAAATACACTCTTTGGATTTTGGAGCCAATCCATCAAACATTGCCCTTCTCATTTGGGGTCCACCTGTGTAAAAAGACTAACTCTAGGACCAACAGACAGTAAAACTGTGGTTTGGTTTTTTTTTTTCTAAAAAACCTTCACTTCAAAGGGCTAGAGTATTTCGGACATCTGTTCCTGCCTTATTTTCATAGATCCAAACCAAAAGAAAGCTACTCCTTTCTCAGAGCAACTCCTTATGCATTAGGTGCACCAGTGATTTCTTACCTTCGATCATCCATTTTCAGTACATCATTTTATATATGTCTCCAACAACCACACAGTTCTTAATGTGCACTGCCAATCTTCCACGGCCTACTAATCCACATTTGC
>QWTY01008549.1:0-24424 GCA_008033365.1 Pseudorectes ferrugineus
TGGCTCCTGTGCTAGGAGCAAGCCCCAAGCAAGGATGGCAAAAGGGCGTCACTGGAGGTAAAGGACAAGAGGGGGTCTTCCATGCGGGTTCCAGACAGTTTATTGAAGGTGAAGGGTCCAGGGACAAAAGAGGGAGATGATCCAGGATTTATATATGGGGATGGGATAAAAGGGAACAACCAATAGGGATTGAATGAAGGGGAGGAGTCAACAGGGGTACAACCAATGGGGGTAACTCAGGGGAGGGGATAACATGAACAAACCAATGGGGTGTCGAGTATGGGAGAACTCTCTAGAACTAATGCATATTCAATTAGGGATATGAATAAACATGAACTCATACATAAAACAGGGTGGAGAACACATTAACCAATGAACTTAAACTATGCAAACCAGGAACCAAGGAAATTATAGGTACTCGCTGTAACCTAAAGGAGGGAGCTAGACCTGGGTGTCTGGGAGGCCTGCCCACCAGTCTTTTGCATCAGTGGCCTATGGCCACACACACTGCAACAGTTCTACAGACTCCAGCCACTTCAAAATCATTCCTGACTGTTCAAGACACCAGTTTGCTCTTGGAGAACATACCACCCATGTAATTTACTTCCTTCATTTTGAAGGAAGCTGCCTGGTTGGAACACAAGTTGAGAGCCATTGAAAGGAGGGATAGTTATGCAGACAGAAAATTAACACAGACTGATGATAAACGCTGGCTATCTTCTTTTCACTAAATAGTGGTTAAAATTTTCAGCCTGTAAGATATGTTTCAAAACTAGATTATTTGCTCCTGTTAGTTTACTGTAAGTGTCCTGTATTTTTTCCCCTTTTGGGAGGAATATAAACTGCTAATTGCTTTTGCAACCAGCTTGCCATAACATAGTTTACACTTCTCTTTTGGGTGCTAGCGACAGTTTCATGAAAGAAGCATTTTCTAAATTACAGAAATTAACTTAATGGCTATTATGCTTTACTCAAGTTAAATTCTGTCTCCCAAAATATAGACTTTACTTAACATAATATAATTAATGTTTTGGGCATGCAAAATGTGTATATATACATTATATAGCTGAGTGTAAAAATCCAGGAAACACTCCTTATATGACTTCACCATGCCATTCATATATCACACAATAATAAGGATGACAAATAACTGGAATATACAAATTTACATCACAGAAGGGTTTTTTTAATATAAAAAGTGTTTCCTTAGTCCCTTAAGTCACAAATGTAGCTCTTAAATTTTCTGCTTGCTGTACATCTGATGTAAAACTTGGTCAAATAGTTGCTTCATTCCTACACTCCTTCTGATACCCGAAATCCATACCTGAAATGACAATACTAAAAAATAAAATTGCAGAAGTCAACAAGGGCGATCAGTTATATTTACCTAGGTTGTTTTACCAAATAGACTTCCCTCTAACAATTCAACCCTTAAATCACTTAATGGAATTAAATTAATTGTATGGGAAAGTCTGCCCTGTGCTTTGTATGTTACCTCAGCTTTTAGTGTGTGCTATGCAAGTTACCAAAAAGTAACTGCCAGCTTTCACTGTTCATCCTTCAGAGCTAGTTTAGTCAAATTTGTAGTGTTCTCCTCTCTGGGCTCCCAGTCAATTGTCCTGCCCTACACACGCCCTTTTTCCAAGGCACAAAACAGGAGATCATGCCAGAAGGAAAGCTGCCTGTGCAACATAATATGACGAGAGCCAAATATTTCTGCAGTGCTGTAGAAGTTGCACATGCAGTATATGTTGCATGGACATGGGTGGATTAGGTATGTGGTACTTACTGGAATGTAAATGTTCTGTTTCATGCCTGTTCAGCATCTCTACTGCATATACTGCCAACAGCCTGTGCTCTGATCTAATAGTTGCAGCTCA
Organism: Pseudorectes ferrugineus; assembly: GCA_008033365.1. Lineage (NCBI taxonomy): Eukaryota > Metazoa > Chordata > Aves > Passeriformes > Pseudorectes > Pseudorectes ferrugineus. Next base: position 1,881 of record QWTY01008549.1, read on the forward strand.
CTAGAAGTAAAAACAGCAATTGTAAAAGAAAAAAGATGACGCCAGAGAGACTGAACAGTGAATAGGAATTTCTGACAATCAGTACTGGATGTGTGTGAGAGGGAAAGAGAGCATGAGCAAGTCAGAGCCTCTCAGAGCCTGAATGTATTAGCCCAGTTTCTCAAAGAGGCATAGCTCATCAACTGCACCCATGCATCAACCCTACTCTTCCTGTAATTCTGTCAGCTGTAATAAAAGGAGAAATTAAACATTTTGCTGTCCCCAATCACTGTGTTCAAATAGTTCTTGTTAGGTTTCTACCCTGATGGCTTCTTGCAAGGTTCACCATTTTCCTTTTTCTTTTCCCTAAAGGAAAGATGTCCTACTGTTATCCTGCTCCCTTTCAAGACGATCTCAGGTGAGTACGCAGCATTCCCCATGCCAGAAGTCTTCCTTCCCTGCATTATGTAGGGTTCACTGTCAACTCACAGACAATTACTTTACCTGATACTTGTCGACATGCAGGCACACAAGAACTTTTTACCTCCAAAACTGTCTGCTCAGCACCATCCTCTGCGGACTTAGCCCTCCTTTCTGCCTGTCTGGAAGGAATGGATGGGGTGGAAAGGAGACAACAAGTTTCAAGCTGTTGCTTTCAGAGTTGAGCTGGGAAGCTCTCCAGAAAGATATCCTGCACAGCTGGAGCCCTGGACTCCAGAAGGGCAGCTCTGAGAGCCCTGCATCAAGGAAGAGAGGTGGCCAGAGAACAGGTACTTCGGAGCCTTTGTGTTTCTTTAGCAGCAGTGAAAGGAGTAGACCCCCTGTGAAACTCACAAAGCAGTAGCCAGGGTACAGCTAACAGCTTGCAGAACATACTCCATGGCCTGTATTAGGTGGCCACTCTGACAGCACTGAAACAGATCCATCATCCATGCCACCATTCAGCCCCAGGCAAAAGCAGAAAGGCAAAAGTCCAGAATTTACATTCCCCAAAACACTGAATATCCATTATTTTCCTATCACCTAAAACAAAACCAGCTGATTTTTGTTAATTACAGTTTAGATAAAATAAATTTACAGGTAATTCACATGCTGCCTTTAGTATAGCAGCATATGAATTAGCTTGGCATCCAGTGCTGACCTGACACACCCATAATGGTGGTATGAAGTCAGTGGATCTATTTGCAGAGTGGTATATTGCTTGAATTAATGGCACAAGGGCAGGGAAAGAAGCCATGCAAAATCTGACTCATTTACTTATAAATCAGCTTATGGTTAGGAAGATATTTATTTACTGATATTGGGACACAATCAGTAAGAGAAACAGCAAAAACAAGTGATGACAAGACTTGCATATTCCCAGGAAAGGTTAAGGTTTGGTGTTGATACTCTGACACAGAGGAATGAGCAAATTTGTTTTCAACAGCTTTTACTCCAGGTAATTAGATGGGGTAAGACAGGTTTGTTACTAGCAAAGCATTTATCTCTCTTTTCAAAAACAGTACACAACATCTATGAAATATAACTGATCAGACACACCCTCTAGGAGATACATCCTTCCTACTCTTGTAAGCCAGCAAAATCTACATTTTCATCTTAGACTAATCGCATGAACCACGCTGGATGCTCAGAGCCAGCGTCTCACCACATGTAAACCAAAGTAGCTCCTCTCAAGGCAGTGGAGTAGCGCCAGCTGTGCTATTTCAGATCAGATCTACAAACCTCCATGCATGTGTTGGTCTGCCTACAGGAGCAATGTGAAGTTACCTGTTGACAGAAGTAGGTCTTCAAAACGTGTAGAAAACATATTGTGCAGAAAGTTTGCCCTTGTCAGGAATCGTGAATTCAGGAGTCTTTGCATCAAGAGCACTTCCTCAATTAAGGGCAATGTATTGCACTTGAACGTGGGCTTCCTTATCTAGATCTCAGATATCTACACTAACGTCTACAATTACTCTTTTATGTATTAGAATGACCTTTAAGCAGTTACAAATAGAAGAACCATGAAACACAGACTATGCTGTCTGTAAAACAGCTTTCCCTCCAAAAAAAATTGCCTTATAGGCACTATAAGCATTTTAAAATATGAAATAATATTATATTATTGAAATTTAAATTGTTTTACCACATTGACCTGGTCTTCCAACCAAATGTAACCAACAGACACACAGTTCAAGAGAATTGTCCTTTTTATATGTTAATAATTGTGAGGTTCCCAGAACAGTGGGACAGTTTATGGGGGACTCCCCAGCTCTACTCTCCTTGAGTTCAGATCCAGAAGAAGGCAGAAATAAGTCACAAGTAAAATCCTTTTTTTCAGAGATTGGCACTGCACCTCTCAGGAAAGACACAGGCCATGGGATAGCACATCAGGGAAGAGTTCAGGCCTACCTCCATACCTAGTTTAATGCTGAAGTTGCATCCACTAACCCATAATAATTCCTCAGAGGATGAGAAGCTCTTCTGCTGTAAATTGCAAGGGTTTGCTGATCTAGGATCACAACATTCTTTCACTAAGGATCTTGATGGCACTGAGCTTATTATCTAAAAGCTTTGAACAGAGAAAAGCATGTGTGCCTCCACATATGTTAATACACAGACATTTTTTAAATAGTATCCTCCCAAAACAAGCAAAGTAAACCAAGGCTGGAATTCTCAGATTTAGTTATTATACTCTCTGATCTGTCTTTAATTTGTTTTCTGTTATCATTGATCTCTAACAACTTAGGTAATCAGCACAGGTAAGCTACACAGTATTGTTAAGGTTTGGTAAATGCAGATGGCTTTATATTAGGAATATTGTTCATGTATCTTTTTCAGAGGCTGGCCTTGATTTCTGTGCTGCCTCTAGTCTACTGCAGACTGTCAAGAACTGGCACTTCCCAAAGAGCTGCCATTACAAGAAAATGTAGCTGCCTCTTTCCCCAAGTTCAATCATGTGTCTGAATTTTGGAAAGGCCTATGATGGAAGGAAGAAGTGATGGAAATTGGATTATTTTGTTTTCGCTACTCGGATATATCTAGTAATCAGGCATTTTATCAATCCTCCTTGCCGAAATGTAACTATGTACTTAAAGTTTGAAGGTATGTATTATATAACAAACCACTATGGTTTATTGGGCCATAGATCATTTGCCTGGGAGACTTGTAAGGACTAGAACATTAATCCTGCTAGGCAGTTGATGCAACTTGTGAGCTGTGCATGGACACAAAACCTCAGTCCTCCCACTTCAGCAGTATGCAGGAAATCTCCTCTTGCTCAAGCTCCTGCCCTGAGATGCAGCATCCAGGCAGCAAGGGCTTTCCAGGCCGTGCTTCCCCACTGAGAATTTGTCCCCACAGGGCAGTGATGAAATGCAATGCAGTGCAGCCTGCCACTTCTCATAAATCTCGGAGACTTATACTCACAAGGGACACAAATACAAGTCTCTAGTCATAAAGGGACATAATTCTGGTAGCTTTGCACAGAGTAGCAAACTTTCTTCTAAACAGTAGCAACTAAAAGGCAGTAAAATAATAACTGATAGACGTGTTGCCTTTTTATAGCCACAAGGCTGATAACAGTCATTAAAATAGTTCTCGAGATGTGAACTTCAGTCAGTAAGGGAAAACATTCAATAAGATCTTATAAAGTCAATTACTTTGTTGGTTTAAAGGTTTACTATCATGGGAAAAATAGTTTCACTACATCAGAGGCAGATTTGTAATCAGAATCTTATCATAGAGTGGTTTGCATTGGAAGAGACCTTAAAGATCATCTAGTTCCAACATCCATGACATGGGCAGGGACACCTTCCACTAGACCAGGTTGCCCAGAGCCCCCCATCAACCTGGCCTTGAACATCCACAGCTTCTCTGGCCAACCTGTTTAAGTACTTCACCACCCTCATAGTGAAGAATTTCTTCCTAATATCTAATCTAAACCTACTCTCTTTCAGTTTAAAGGCCTTCCCCCTTAGTCCTATCACTGCATGCCCTTGTAAAAAGCCTCTCTCCAGCCTTCATGTAGGCCCCCTCTAAGTACCTGAAGGCTGCTATAGAGTCTCCCTGGAGCCTTCTCTTCTCCAGGCTGAACAACCCCAACTCTCAGCCTTTCCTCTTAAGAGAACTGGCCTATCCTTCTCATCATCTTCATGGCTCTCCTCCAGAGGTCCATTTTTTCTTATGTTGGGGTCCCCAGGCCTGAACACAGTACTTTGGGTGGGTTCTCATGAAAGTAGAGTAGAGGGGCAGAACCATCTTCCTCAATCTGCTGGTCACACTTCTTTTGATGCAGCCCAGAATACAGTACTCTGCATAAATACTATGACCTTTCTTAGTACTAAATATATATCACATAGACATTTTAATGAGGACTGTGAAGACAAAGCAAGAAGACAGCTTAGCTCCTCACAAAAAATCTTAGAAGCGCGCAGCTCTTAACAAAAGCACGTTTGTGAGATGAAGGCATTTTGAATATTTCCATAACCCATACATGAGAGAGGGGATACACAGGAATGTCATGCCAGGGCTGCTCAGGCCATGAATCTCATTTCAGTGCTTCCTTTTGGGACCAGCCCAATACTGGTATCCTCACCCTGCAGTACCTAAAAGCAGGAGATGCAGTTCCTAGGTTGGGGCTTGGAGAGCAGGTAAAGGACAAAATGCACGTCATGTGTGCAAGAAACTTTACGAAAAAGCTAGAATATGGCCAGAGATAAGTAGGGTAAATGAACACCATTAGACCTGGTTAGAGCATATGATCCTTAATTACTACTTCCAGAACACTTTGATGTCTTTACAGAGAGATTATATGAAGTTCAAAATGACTTGTTAATAAGTAAGATTTTCAAAAGCATTTAAATAGTGAATGAGTTCCAGAGACCACTAAGTTACATAGGTAACTTTGAAAATTTCCCCTCAAGATAATAAATGTATGTCCCACCACTTGCTAAAAAGCCTTTCTTCTGCAGTGGCACAGTATTACTTGCACACATTTTGTAGTCATGTTTTTCTTCTCTGACTAACTGAAAGCATAGCCTCAGTGTATCACTGTGTATGTTGTGCAAGAGCACATTTGGAATTTGCATTTTTTAGATTACCAGACAATAAAAAAACCCTGAGATTGCACAGATATGCACCACCCTTCATTAGAGGCAGTGATATTCTCTCCCACCCAGTCCTGCCCAACCAAGACAATATTGCACATACGCCTCCAGACAATGAGACTACCACACCTTTTGCCTCTAATTAAAATTATTAAGTCGAGAAGGAAAGAAATGCACTTCAGTCTGTGCTTGTTAGCCAAATGTCTTGATAAAACTGAACATGTTCTGCTGCTGCCCACCATCTGTCCTTATAAATACTTTTTGAAAACACTGAACAGGAAAACAGATTTGTCATTACTGACTTCCACAATTTTATACTATGCCCTCAGGTTTTTCTTTATGCAGACCAATAGAATCCACAGAATAGGATAAATTTTTCTCCTATAAAAACAATTTTGCATTCGACATATTTCAGTAGAAAATATTCAAACCTAATGCATGTAGAAAGCTATGCAGAGCAATGAGGATGTCCTTATTGAGAACAGTATTTTGGGGCAATCTTGCTTCTCCTGTCTCAATTCATTCCTCACATATTTTCAGTTCTTTCAATGTTAAATAAGCTCTCATGGAAGAACTGTGACTCCCTGTCTTTGACAAAGAGGTTACTTTTCATTGCTCTGCAGCCTTTGAGCCATCAAAACTATGCGCATCTTCTCAGCTTTCCTTTGTTGCTGAGAATTCAGACACCTGCAAGAAAATATGCCTTTTCCATACTGAGGTAAAGAAACCCTCCTAGACAACCATAGCATCTAGTCCTGCCATGATTCCCAGTATTTTGCACCTGATACAAAGAAGAAATCCCAGCTGATGCAATACAGCAGCCTAGCCACTGATGAATATGGGTTGCCAAGAAGGTGGATGCTGTTTCTTATGCAGACTCCCCACTGAATTTTAAGTCCAGTCACCATCCCCAGGCTTCCAGTGATCTGTTTTAACTATTGTGCCATAGGTGCCTTTCTTAAAAGCTTCACCTCAGGTACAATGTCATAGTCAACTGGTATTTGTAAGACAAAGGAAAATGGACTTTGCCTGAGGCCGGTGCTAATCTCTAGAGAAAAACAGGAATATCTCCTACTGCTGCAGGATCAATTGTGAGCTCTCTTTCTATAGATTATTGCAATTAGTTCTTATTTTTTTCTAACTACTCTTCTTTCTTATCACAGAAACTCTTCCCAACAGACAAGTGGGAATTAGGTGTTTATAAAATTCAACTTCACAATAGGTGTGAATAAACAGTACCAGATACAAACATTATCCCATCACAAGATGAGAACTGGCTCACAAAGGCGCAGGTATTAAATTCCTCAGGGCTTGAGTTCAGGCAATACAGAGACCATTCTTTGGCAAATTTTGGTGAGATAAAGGCTGAGTGTGAAGATTTCTGGAATACCAGGACTGTTTAAGGAAAAGCTGCTCAGCTGATATTAAACCAGTTGAGGAGTGTTGGCTAATCCCATGGCATTCCCGGTCATGTGAGGGCAGGGCTGCTTGGGATGGAGCAGCAGTACCTCCTCCTCCTCCTCAAACCAGTGCAAAGCTCTGCTTGCTGCCAGAAGGGACTAGAACAAGAATAGGACAGGAAAGTCTCTAATACTAAATGCAAGAAGAGTGTGATTGTTTTGAAGTAGAGAAATACGAGGAGGTCACAAGGAATACAGCAGCAAGATATAAAATTATAACAGATATATCTAACAGGCTTCTAGATAAGGCATGCACAGGAAAAGGGCTTTTTTTCAGTCTTCTATGAGTTAAACTCCATTTGCAAATTCTCGCTAGAAATTCCTTAGGAGTAGGCTTTCCTCTGCAGTTTCTGGTCCCATCCATTTCAGGTTAGACGGGAAATATTGAGAAAGAGGCTCCTGACTCACTTACAGCCCAGGCTTTCTCAGGCTATTGACTCCCTCATATTCAAATCCACAAACTTCTCGAGAAGTACAGATATATGAGTCTGAGGATGTTATCTTGTAAGGCAGAACATAAGAATGGCTTCAAAAGTCAGAAACAAAATTTTGTATCATTGCCAAGGCTGTGTCTATGACAGCCAAGGTGAGAACAATGAGGAAAGGTGAGGATGAAAAGAGGCATTGGGTTGTAACTGGGATCTGTTTCTGTTTTCTCTCCTTATGTTGAAGTTTTGGAGGTTTTTTTCCCCTCCCTTGCTTGTTTTCAGTTACATTTAAATTACATAGTTAAGTGAATAATTTGAGCTATCCAAAGCTTTCTGGAGGCAATAGGAAGGAATTACACTGGCTGCTAATATGTACTGAGTTAATCTATGGGTTAATATGACATTTTTGGAAATGTAAGTGCATGTGATATTCCAAATACTACTTCATACACTGCAGTTACTTCACACTATACCTTGTTATTGCAGCATATGGCTGTCTCAGATGTTGTTGAAAGTTCACAGTTTACCCCCAAAAATCTCAGTAAGTAGACAGAAAACTTTATTTCAAAATTCAGGGGCGGGGAGGGGAAACAAAAACAAAATCAAGAAACCTAACCCCTACCTTTTCAAATCACTGAAGTTCTGGAGTAAAGAATGAGAGAAAAATGTATATATTTGCTTGTTGTGAGAGGGAAGAAGATCATAACATGCCTGCAATTACTTTCTAACTGGAAAAAGAAGAAATTAAAAGAGAAGAACTAATACTTTGAGTGTGCAAAATTTTTCACAAGTTGAAAAAAGAAAATAAATACCCTAAATTGTTCCTTTTGGGGCTTACAAAACAATTTAAAAACCATCTTTCACCCATTTCTAACTAGAACTGCAGTTCCAGCTTTCACATAAGCAGTAATGCAACTGTTTCCTGAACTCCTGCATAATTTCTTCAAACTTTTCCTCCTTATTGCCTCTGAACACTCAGCATTTTACTTTTTTTTTCAAATAAGCATCATTAAATACATGTGCCTCATTAGTAATGATGGCTTAATTTGGGACAACATTGGTGGTTTCCACTCCCAGCTTTCTGCCCTTGCTTTTTCTTGGTAGTTAGTTATTCCTCTTGCTTCAGGGGTAGCTCAGCAGCACATAAAGCTCCTTCACAACTCAAGTTTGGAGGAAACCAGGATCCATTTCAATTTCCCCCAGTACACCTACCTCTAATTTATGGCAGCTCTGCAACTGCTCCTGAGCAGCCACAACACCTCTGCAGTGGAGGCAAAAGCTGCTGAGAGAAGAGCAGGGCAGATTTCCTGGCTGAATTCAAAGGAGCAGGTGAGGTACATTAGCAAATGCCATGTGTCGCATTAAGGAAATTTGAGGAGTAATGCACTCAGTGAAAACAAAACAGAGCTTGGCAGCAATCTAAATATTTGGAGGGTGGGGGAGGGAGGAAGAGAAGGTGCTACAGGGCCATTAGGAGTTGTTAGATCATCATTCAGATCTGGAAAAAAATGCTTAAGGAGGAGTCCTCAGGGAGATACAAAATTAACCCTTGATAATATATTTATAATTTCCCACGGTTTTTAAGAAAGTCCAGGTGAAACAAAAGATATTACTGCTTTAACAGGTACGCCAGCTCTTTGGCTCAAGGTATACTGGCTTTGAAATGGCAGGGGTCAGTACACAAAGAAAGCATCTGGGGATGTTTCACCACAACTTTCAACACAAATTACTTGAAATTGATTCTCTCAAAGATCATGTCCACAAAAGTTCTCCTTGTCCTGTAGCAAAGTATAAAACAAAGCCATGGTCCTCTGGCTTTGTGACTTAAAAAATGAAGTGAAAGAAGTAAGACTGCTCAACTGGACTTCTGGACTTAAAGAATTAAATCCTGTCTTTACATGTAGGCCCAAAAGTATTATACAAATGCAGAAGAAGGGAACATTCCTTGGAGATGTGGCTGATTTATTTTCCTAACCTGGTGTATCATCAGCAGCCTAGATATTACCCTTCAAAAGAATGTGGCCTTACAACATTTTACTTTGTATATCCAGTTCCTTTTTTAAGAGTCTTTGTTTTCTTAAACTGGAATTTGAATTGTATTCAGCACTTATTTCCTGAGAAAACAACTGTGTATTGGTACAGGAAGCCACACAGGTGACAGTTTAATTTAGAAAAGAATAGCAGAATAACTTCTGAAATTACCACATTAAAAATTGATTCTCTAAAACAAAGCAGGCACAGCTTTGCTGTTACTGCCAAAAATGTATTTGCCTATCCTATATTTTATTCTCGTTTTCCTGAGATAGTTCATCTAGGAAGTTCTCGAGGTCAGCAAGTGAATGTGCATAGCCAGTCTTGTGGAGTTGCGATGAATATGTGGCAGTAGGCTTTAGGCTTCTGGTTCACCAGCACAAGTTTAGGTAGTCAGAGACAAGGAGGGGTGACAGTAGGTTCTGTTGTCAGATCTTGCACTGGAGTAGCACTGTCTCTAACACAGGGCTGGTGTCTCCAGGGAACCACACAGGCCCAAGCAACAGCTCTAAGCACCACAAAGGCTAATTTAACATTACACACGCATTCAGCATGGTACGGCAGGTAAGAGCATTTGTAATTGTGTGTTATATTAATATAGGGTTGGGTTTCTTTAAGGAGTTATAAAATTCTGGCTCAAGAAGAAAAAGGCAGTATTAGAGGCTGCATCTTTTAGTGCTGAATCATCTCAGACAGAGAGTCTGAAGAAAAGATTGCTGTTGAGTGCTTGTATATATTGTAAGTTAGACCTGGTCTTCTTGTAAGTATAGAGCAACCACTGGATACCACAAAAAGTGAGCCAATGCTGCATGCCCTATAATCTGGTTTTTAATCCACTGCTGATAAATCCTGCAGAAAACTGTTAAAGCAAGCACTAGCAAATTAGCCTATGTAAGAGAGAGGAAGAAAGAAACAGACTAGAAAGAAACAGACAGTGTAGAAGCACTGCATGTTACTACCCTGAGGACTGTATTGTCTTGCTTTCACCACCAGTTTCTAACTCACAGCCATGTGTATATAAGGGATGGGAGTTTTGGTCTGTTGATTTTTATATTCCTCATAATCTCTGTTCCTTTGTGATTTTCACTTTGTTTTTGATATCATACCAATTACATCTTGTTCTTCAAAGTATCAGAAACTGGCGATAAAAATCATTTGGGAGTGAGCATTGGCAGACTCACCTGGCAGAGAAACTGGCTTTTAACCTTGCAGTGAAGGGGAGGAGAGGATGTGGTTGAGTACTCTGCAGTAGGTGAAGCTCTGCTGAGCCATGGGACAGCTGGAAAACTCCATGGCAGCAGAGATGTGAGATATGCCAGCTTCTGTCTGGATCTCCACAGTGTGTGTCTGGTAGGACAAGGTCCACTATAATGTTAGGCTCCCACGCTCAAATTCTTCCTCTCATGAGCAGCTCCACTATCTTCAAGTTAATTATTTGCTGCTACTTCCACCAAGCCCTAGTTCCCCATTTAACAGAGGCACAGTCCCTGGAATTTTCTTCTGGTTTCCAGCTTATTTTAAGGGATAAAGCTTAGGAAACAAGAAGAAAAAGCCCATACAGTCAACTTTCCACTAGTCATGTCGCAGAAATGTATAATCATGAATTACTTTAAATGGGAAGTTTAATGGAAAAGGACTGAAGTATTTTAATGGAAAGGGATTTTTAGCTCAGACATAACAGTGTGCAAATGCATAAGCTGACAGGTTCAAAGGCAGCCAAACCCACGGCAGATCTCTCCAGCCCAGAAGCAGGGGGCTGAGGAACTCTTACATGGGCTGGTCCCAAGTGGTGCAGTCAGCCCTCAATAGCTGCTCTTGTATAACACCACTTCTGTGGCAACAAAGAGCAGACACGAGTTTACTGGGGTTTGTTAGCTCAGGCTCAGTCAAGACCTTTCTGGACGAGTTGCAGCCCTACACCAGCCAGCTGGGGCACTCCTGAAACCACAATTCATTTACTAAATGACCAGGTAACCCATTCAGTGGCACTGGAGCTGACTGATCACATTTACACCACATTCAATGAGGAATCTCTGCATGGATCACAGACAGACAATGTCTGGCACATCTTTTGTATCTTTACTTTATAGGAGAAACTCCTTTTCGGCATTGCAGCCTGTGTGTTCTTTCTGTAATCTTTATAGAGGGAACTACGCACACAGCTGGTGTACAACTGCTACCTACAAAGGACCCATATCTCAGTGCAAACAAAGCACAAAGACATGGTTTAGCTGTATAAAGTGACAACATAATAAACAGATTCTCTTTTCCTGTACATTCATTCCTGAGTATCTGCTTATATTTGGAAACATTTATGGTGTTGAGAATGATTTTTAATTGTTCCACAGCATCTGCTTCTTTCAATAAAAAATAATAGCTGGCCACACTCCATATGATTCTTTACTCAGGCAATGTTGCAAATTTAAACAGGAATTGGGGAAACTGCAAGGGAACAGAGAGCATAGATGAAAATTCAATGGCATATGAGAGAAAATTCAACGGCATATGATATAATTAGGCCACAGCAGTGCCAAATCCAACACAGACTTAGAGGGTTGTTCCCCCAGACCAACAGCAGGATCCTGTACTAGCTAGCAAACCACAGTGTGCAGGGAAGATGAGGCACCTTGGAATGGCAGTGCTGAGCAGGGAGTTATGTCAGTGCAAAACCCTGGCAAGGAGGCACTTAATTCCTGCCATCAGCTACCTAAGGTAGGGCAGTGGCAGACTTTCCTCAGAGGTGCACAGTGGAAGGACAATGGCAATCATTACAAGTTGCAGCAAAGGAAATTCTGTCTAGATATGAGGACAAAAATGTTCACAGTGAGACTAATCCAACACTGGAAGAGGTTTCCCAATGAGGTTGTGGAGTCTCAATTCTTGCAGATATTCAAAGCTCAGCTTCACGTGGCCCTGAGGAACTTGCTGTACTTGACAATAGTTTGAAGAAGAGGTTGGATTGGATGACACCCAGCAGTCTCTTCTGACCTACACTGTCCTGTGTTTCTGTGGACCCCTGTCCAGAGTCTGGGATGCTCATGGAGAAATGCAGTTAGGAGTATTTGTTTATTTGGAGCCATCTCCAAGAAGTCTCTCCCAAAGAAAAGTCCTGTAACCATCTCCTCAAAAAGGAAAAAGCAAGAACAGCAGTTTCTGTTGAAATTCATGACAGTGGTGATGCCAGCACCAAGTACTGTATGATATCCTGCTGCCAAAAGCACTTGCCCAAGAAATGGCCATCCTTGGTGACCTGAGTGGGTCCAAACATGTACAGGGTAGCCTTTGAGAAATAAGGATTCTGAAGAAGGGCTCAGGGACGTGAAGGAGCCTAGGCCTATGGTGAAAGGTTTATGTCTCCTTCCAAGAAATAATGTCTCCGATCTTCACATCTGGTTCTGGACTGTCTTTTGCATGGGTTCAGATGGAGAAACAGCCATGGAAATGGGGATATGCCAGGCTTTATTTCTTTCCCAGCTCTGCTGTAGCCTCCGGGCTGCAGTCACACTGCCCCTGGTTGCTCCCTTACTGGCCCTTTGACTCATGTATAATTTATTCTGCCAAGATCCAGCTTCAACAACAAACTCCAAGTTTCTTCCCCTCCCACAGCTGGGCTGCTTATTAAGCTGCTCTCTTGGGAAATGTACACTTGATCTTCTCCAGACTGAGCAAGACCTAATACTGAGGTTCCCCTGGGCAGGCACCCTTAACCACCGTGTGGCACTAACTCAAAAAACCCCACATGGTTGTGCCATCCCCAATACCTCCTCTATCATAGCTGGGACCTGTTTTCAAAGAGTTCAGCCCTTGCTGAGCTCTGCAGGCAGAAAAAAGCCATCCGTGGGCGTTAGGTGTGCTCTGGGAATAGGGAATGGGATGGGCCCCAAGGGAGTGGGGCGGAGAGCTGCCAGCTTCCTGTATCCCGCCCTTCCCGGACACAGAGCCATGTGGGCTGTGGTGCTTCTGGCCAAGCAGTGAAGCAGAGCTGGAGGTGCCCAGGCCATGTCAGGACCTCCCTGTGCGCACAGGCAGCCCTAACCTTTGGGAGCAGATGCACAAAGTCCTCTTGGATTTCTGCTTTGGAGACAGGTGGCCGCCCGCCATGCCCTGTGACACAGCCAGTTCACACACCTACAGCTTCTTTGGACTTCCATGCTCACATCCAGAGCTCTGCTTGAATCACGTTTTGGGCATCATGCCACCATCTCAAATGCTCTGTAATCCATTTCTTCTCTCTCCTACTAAACCCTCTCACCTACTATCCTTTCTGTCCTGCCATGGTGCCCTATGCCCGGGCTGTCCATACACTTTTTTCAGTGGCCATTTTCTCTCCATACAGCTCCCTGGCAGACTGACCTGCCTGGGTATGGCAGGACACACTCTGGTTGTGTGGCCAGGGGTGATCCGGGCACTCCAATTGCTAAAGTTGCCCACAAGACCCACAGACTGCTTCAGAGGGACCCCCAGGGACTGATAGATCCCTGTAACTAGTAGAAATAACTTCAGGTCTAGACTGAGAAAAAAACCCCAGCCTCTACCAGCTTCTGACCCCTGACTTTTTCTACAGCTCAGCCTTTGCCTTCTGCCATACACACCATGTACTATCATTTCTTTTTTACTATTTTCCACTTATTCCAATAGAGCATTACTACAATCCCATGACAAAAGTAGCATGGACCAAATGTGCCACCTAAGTTCTTTGTGACCACATTTAGGTATTAAAATGATTTTTGGTTTGTTTCTTCAGAGATTAAAATAACGTCTTTCAAACATTCTCTTCTGTCAGAAATGTGCTAAGACATCTATTTGCAGACTAAACCTCTTGGTTTTTTACTTTGGAAGGCACATGTAGCACTGGTCTTCCAGCATCCCCATCCAAGTTTCTTTTGTGGGACTCACAAATCCTTCCATCCTTGACACTTGCATTACAGCAAAATAGGGAATGAGTCAGAATCTAAGTCTAGGAAATTACCTAATTCCCTTGTCACAGAACATGATGTGTGCCTACTTCTTCAATTACTTTGTCTGCCACTCTTCTTGACAAAACTGATACTGTTTTGGAAACATTTTGACTTAAAAAAAAAAAAAAAGAAAAAAAGAAATTTCAGAAAACAAATACATTTAAATGAAAATCACACCCAGACTCCTACTTCACAATTTCCTACTTTGGGGTCCCATTTAAAAAAACATGCTTAATCCCCATGTGCTTTTCCTGTTCTTTCTCAGTGATGAGGTCTTCGTGGTACAGAATGTACCTTGAATAGTACTCTTTTACTATTGAAGGCCAGGACATGACAGTCTTCTATACTCTACCCTATGAGACTCCAACTAGAAGTTACAAGAACAGAATAAAAACTGAGTTTTCCTCTTTTGAAATGGCACAGTATCCATTAAGGACAAGTGGCACAATTCAAAGAAACTTCAGGATGAAACAGAAGGGCTGGAACACTCCAGACAATGGCAGGAACCCTATCATACAGGTACTGGAGGGGGTGACACAGGGACATCCAGATAGGGTTACCCAGAGACAACACAGCACTAACAACACCAGCACATGGCCAGAGATAACAAGCCTACCTATCCCACTACAGAGCAAGTTATGTTTTTTTCTCCAGCACTCAGCGATCTGGCTGGATTTACGACCTTGGGCTTAATGCCCATGATGCCAGACATGAGTGTACCCACTCTGCAGTCCTGGTACTAGGAAAGCAACAGGGACCCAAGGAGGCTCTGCAGGTAGCCAGCTGGAGTCCAGCATGGCTCCTTAAGATAAAGGCTTTATTATTAGCAGGGTGAAAAAGACTGGGACAGTGGGGAATTAGGAAGGAGGAAGGAACAGGATTGCCTCATTTAACGCTCGTAAGCTCACTTTAGGTGTGCTGCTTAATTTTGTCATCAGACTCTGCAACACAACTGCAGAGAACCCTCTGCCAGAGTGGAGCTGGCTCTGCAAACAGTGGATCTGTGCCTGTGTGACATTCCTCCTAAACCCGTAAATGCTGCTGATCCCCAGCTGGCTCTGCTGTCCAGTAGAATAATGCCCCAAAACACCAGCAGGTATTGAATGTTAACAGGCCTGGCAATTTATGGTGCACAGATGGTGGGATAACCACCTAGCAGAGAAGCGTCAGGGTCAACTACCAATGGGATACTTTTAAAAGCCTCAAAAAACCCCAAGTCTCAAGGGCTTTCATACTAACCTGGGAAGCTACATTATGTTTTCTATGTGTTTATGATGGGCACTATTTTCCACTCCTTGGACTTCCTATGTCTGTCATACACAGACACATTGGTTTAACCTGTGTGTTGGTAATCACACCTGGCCTTGATCATTAGTAGATCAATGGGAGACCTCCCTCTAGGCTTCACAAGAGACCTGGCCCTCTCTTTCCCTTGTGAACAAACAGTGTGGTGTCCCCAGCCCTCCAGTGCCAGGCCTTCGGGTTTAGCCTTGAGAAGTGCCCCTGAGGCTGCAGATGCGTGCTCAACCCATCCCACAGGCATAATCTGAGAAAACCCTTGCGCAAGCTTGGTCTCAGCCTTAACTGTGCTATGTGGTAAAGCATTTTCCTGCCTCAAAACAATTTCACTCAAGTGGTCTGAACAACACAGGGATCTGGAGGAATTACAATGCCCTTCTCAAACTACAATTGTCCTGTCCATCTTCTCATATAAATCCTTACACTGCACACAAAGCAGGAGAGTAGCCAAGCCATGACAGAGAATCCCATAATAGACGCCACGAAGATCTACCTTGTGCACTACTAAAATACTCGTAACTTCTTAGAAATGTCAAATGGCAGACTAAGATGGAAGAATATATTGAGTATATTGTTTTTACTGTAACATGCTTAGAAAATTCCATTGGAAGAGTGTACACTATGAATTACAGTTACATATTACTACTTTAGCCCTGTTCTGCCTACCACCAGTTGTCAAAATACACTAATATTCTCCTTTTAATTCTGGAACATTTTCCATTGAAGCAAATGGAAATTTTTCCATTGCTTTGACTCTGTAAAATGCCTTCTGAATAAAAACCATAAAACTGTTACAGCTATTTAATAAATAACAACCATATACAATTTTATAACTCTATGTTTATAGCTATACAGTAATAACTAAATACTTATGTAATGTAGTTAACTACAAAGTTAAATAGCAGTTATAGCTCACTTTAGCATGAAAAGGAGTATTAAAATTTTACTGGATTGATTTAACTTTTGCTAGTGGATTTGCTAGAATGATTTACATGCACTGCCTGTCTCTTCTCTTAGCGGTGCTCAGGAATTAAGTGCAGGCTGAATAACACAGGGATTAAAAAATGGGATTGAACCAATCTGTGAGTCTTGTGGCCTGTCTTGAACAGGAAGCAAGAAGCCAAAGGTGTTTTGCTAATCCAAAACTGTTTCAATGCTGAGGTCCATTTCTTCATGCTGTGCAAGCACTGAAGAGATCTCCAGAGCACACGCAGTTCAGCCTCTCCACTGGAGCAGAATCCAGAATCCACGTGTGACAGATATTGGCCTAATCAATTCTTACAAACCCCCAGTGAAGGAGATTAGCAACACAGCCTGCCTGGTGCTTAGCCACTAGATAATATTTTTTTTCATATATAATTTAAATCTTCTTCTCTGCAAATTAGACTCTTGTTTTCTACGCATCCCACTGGGCATGTTAAACATTTAGTTACTCACTGATCTCTTTAAAACAACCTTTAAGCAGTACCAATGTTTTTCCTCTTCACAACATCTTATGCTGATTTACACTAGCTGAGCAGCTGGCCTACAGTTTTAAAAGACCTGTTCTGCCGGCATCAGGCACTTCAGGGGACTGATGACAGCAAATCAAGATTTATGTTTTTCTGTTCTAGTGTTTTGTGATTTTAATGTGCTTATTTTGATAGTGACAGTAAGTCATTGTGAGCTTACAGCTCTGATGGTGGCCTGTATAAACCAGCTAAGGATGGATTGTCTCCTCCAAGGACAGACAGCAAAATGGGTTTTGCACTCTCAGAAAATATACCAAGTCATTTTTGTATTATGTTCTCAGTTCTGCTCCCTCTAACAGAGTTAAATTCACCTTAAAAACAAGGGAGAGGGAAAGAGAATTCGAACTTTGTTTTCTCCTAAATAACTTTCAGCAGAAGGTGGTTGGTTTTTAGTATCATACAACAGCATTTTTAATTCCAGCCAAGATGTCACGTGAGATATTTTGCTTTCAAGAACGGTCTACTCTCTTTCTTAGAGAGGACTGATGCATTTATTTTATGCCAATAGTTAATCTGTACAAAATTCCTGCAACCATTCTTGGTTTGGCATGGAAAGGGACTGCTCTAGTCTATGAGACAATGAAAAAAACCCCAAACCCACTAATATCAGCTGGGAAATCAACACTCCTAGGAATTCTGTTCACAGAGAAAACAAGACATCAGCTAGTTATGTTGTCTTCTCAATGGCTTAGAGATTTATCTTGAACTCATCACCTGAAATGACTCAAGACTGGATGGCCTAGATAACTGAGTGAAAGTTGTGTGACCCACATTAGCATCCACCACACCTCCTGACTCCTGGCATAATTTGGCCCATATGGGAGGCAATGATAATGTTTCTGGACCTCACAGGGAAGGGGAAGATGAGAAAAACTATAGGGAGAGTGGAAATGCAAAAAAATATCTGAAAATAGCATCAGAATAAGATCCTTTTGATATACTAAGAATTTCAAAGGACAAAACAAAATGTGCTGCTCCCTTCTGGCCTGGCATGGCTTGCCCTGAAAAGAATAAGCCTCACTGCCTTTCTAGGCACTGGTACATGGAACTGCTTTTGAGGCAAGCACAAGGAGTAATTTGTAAGAAAGCAGTTTTATAAATTTTAACAGGGAGCTTGCCACTGGTTGCTGTGTGGGTGATGATAGCATGAAGCTGACAAGGGAAGAGTGCAAAGAAGTGAAGTCTAAGAAGCTGGTCCCTGAGTTGGTGCTAACCTAGGAAAGTTAAATGGAGCAGATTTTTCTTGGACTGCCTGGGCAGATCATTTGCCTGGGAATCAAAGAGTGAGCAGAATAATCCAATAAAATAGGTTTATTTTCTAAGTATTGTAATGAAAATGGCAGGAATGTTTTGCTTAGGGATAAACCAAAATAATGTGTAGAAGACAAATCTGAAAGTAGACAAACTGGTACTTGATTTTTCTTTGAATCAGATGTGCCAGCCTGAGACTGGAACTTGTCTCTAAAATCAGGGTGAACTTCTATGAACATTCAGTGCTTCTTGTGGACACATTGTTCCTCAGACTATGGTCGGGATTACAGCCAGCACTCAGGGTGTCAGTGCAACACAGAAGCTCAAAGACAACAGCTGAAGACCTAGATCAAGTGCTAAGAAAGCTTTGAGAGAATTCGTGGCCTGAGAGTAATGGAAGAACCAAAGAGTGAAGCAAAGGATAAGGCTTGTACTGGAGGAGACTTAAACAAGGGGAAGGGAAATGTGCTTGATGAATATCAGGTTGATAACCAGGGATTTTGTTGAAACTGTTGATCTGGAATTGAAGGCCACACCAGGATGGAGGAGGGGCAGAGGGAAGCCTAATTAGTGAGATGAGGTCTCTGGATGAAAATAAAAGTCACTGAGAGGAAGAGGGGGAGGAGAGGCAGAAGGTAAGGTAGGGGATTGCTAAGGCTGGGTAGTATCAGGTGTGATGTACATCACAGCAACATACAGTAGGAAGAAAAGCCAGAGGGAAGATATGAAACAAAATGACAAAAGGGAGGAGACGGGTGCAGCTATAGGGGGAGGAACCATCAGTTTTCAGCTTTTTTCTTCTACACAGTTCAGCTTCCCTCCTGTGTAGAAGAATTTATCACTGAAATTTATCCTCAGTGTTTCGTGTCATTGTGGATCAATTTGTGATATTTTTTCACAAACAACAACTTCGGTAAATGCTCCCTAACACTGTTCTGTCCTGTGATTACTGAGATCCTTCACAACATGAAGTAGAGTGGTAAAAGCCAGCTAACCGATGTGCAAGCAGGGTGGAGTCACCAAGCAGTGTTGTTATTGAGTGGCAACTCACAGTGTGGAGCTGTTGAAAATTACTCATGTTTTAGTAGTGTAACTATGCTACTTTTCCTGATGCTAAATGCCCTCTGACATGCCAAATTTATTGGGGATGATAAACAAAAATTTGTGGCCAATTTTTGAACTGGCACAGAAAATAATTTAAAAATGCACGTTTATAATCTTGTCATTATAATTGTGTAAATTACATTCCTGATCCCATCAGATGCCTCCCCTCCTGGTGCTAGGCTCCCAGTTTCCACAGAGCCCCTCTCCTGCCACAGAGCCCCATGACTCTCCCAGGCTCCACCTCCCTGCAGTCAGATGTAATTATCTCACAGTCCTGACTAAACTTCAGTTCTTCTGCCTCCACCAGCATAGTGGTGTCCATCAGGAAACAGCCTTGCTAAAGCAGAGCCTAATCTCAGAAAAAAGGCAAGGCAGTGAAAAAGGTCCCACTACAAAAGAGTTATCTATATAAGTTTGTCTGTCTGCCTCCCACTAAGGCTGATTGTGATGGCTGCTTCTCTGGACTCCAGAACCTCTCCCCACATTGTCCTGTGCCCAGTGGCAGCTCCTGACCGCTGACTGCACCCTCTTGGGAACAACTTCTTTACTGTTTGCTGATCTCTGGATTTGCAAGTATCGAAACCAGGCATGAAAAGCCTGGAGCTTTTCACTGAGCAGAATATAGGATGCTCAAATGGAGCAGCTTTTCAGTGCCTGCTGAGATAGTGTTGTCTGCAAAGTCACTGTACAGACTGACAAGTTTTGGTCTTCCAATAGTCTCATTTAATTAGACCAATGCTGGCTAGTCAGGAAGCATTCTCCCCTCTAGAAGTCAAACAGATTAGCTTCATTTTCAAGGGCACATTTAAATTGCAGAGAACAAGATGCAGAGATCCCCAAGCTAGCACTGAGCTGATTTGGCAAGTCCACATAGCACAGCAAAGTACTGTGCAGATATGCCAAGTGGGACTGCAAGGCAGAATAATCATGTTCAGCTGGCACAGCACTCAGGGCCACATCATGTCTGGTTCAGTGCTGGCCTGCATGGAGCCTTTGCACTTTGTTTCCCAGCTCTTCAAGCTGTGGGAGTAAATTGTACTGCACCAGCACAGACACCTTTGTGCACACCCTAAGTCGCTGATCAGAATCGTAGATTATTACATGGCAACTCCACTCCATCCCAATCTCTCTCTTATAACCACTAAGTCGTCATGCAGTATGATCTATTTGACCTCCATTTGGTTACACTTCTCATGTGAGACACTGGCAATCTCTTAACCTCTACTTTGTGCATTAATTTTTCTAAGCCTAAAGAGCCAGTCTTATAACCCTCACCCTCCAATGTCTGCATTTAACCTGACCCCTCCCTCCTTCCTTCCAACATATCCCAAAACCTTTTTAAGAAACAGTTACCAAAAAAGAAATATTTTATTAAGATAAAATTAAAATCTGCTACTAGACATGAATGAGTAACAGCTTTGGCATCAACCTAGATTAGTAACCCTTAATTCAAGAAACCATTCCTTCTAGCAGGTCCTAGCAGAGCAAGGAACAGGAAACATGAGAAAATTTGCCATCTTGCAAAGTTTTTGTAGCACTGACTGTGTTCTTGAAAAACAGCCAGCAATCCATCCTATGCACTTGTAAATGTTCTGCAGCTACTCTCTTAATAACTCAAGGATGATGGATGAGTGTAAGGTTGGGCAGCTTTGTTTGATAGCCTAGGGGAGAGAGAGGGAGGGAGAGAAACAAGTATCAGCAAATAGATTGTGCAACAGACAAATAAAAAGAATTACACAATACACTATATTTTAAATAAGCCTTCTGGAATGTTGTCATTTTCAGCAATTGATGTTGCTTAGAATAATTCATCAGCTAATGCTACCAATAATTTCATTTCAAGAGAGACAAATGGGTCCAAAGCATTGCCGCCAATAGTGCTTAAAAGATTGTGTCAACAATGCAGAGCACTATTTACAGCACGTTACATTTTCTAAAAAGAGATAATCCCTTCATTTCAGCCTCCTATTCCCTTTGGAGCTTTAGCAGCAATTCAGGAAAATGGGTTCAAACGTGAGGTGGAGGGGAGTCTTGAGGTCTTCCCACACCTCAGAGGCAGTCCGGAGTCACTTTTGTTAATTGTTTAATTCTGAGATTTTTCAAACCCCTAGGAGACACAGAGCAAAAAGTTTTGTGCCCCAGATTTTCACAACAGGTGAGAAACACAGCCACTACTGTCAGTAGGCTTAAATTTGATGGAAATGGGGACTGTCCCTCTGCTTGGTAAATGCTGATATTGTTAAGATTGTGAAAGTTCATTTAAATCTGTTATGAATCCTTCTAGTAAATATTAATAAATTACTTTCTGCTTGAAGACAAAGACTTAAAAGTTCTTTCTTTTCCTTCAACTCTTGCAACTTCTGATCTGTCCTTCTTTCCACTCCCTCTCCTTGAACTGAAACATATTCCTCATTTTATGATCACCAGAACACAACATGCAAATAATGAAAACAACTCTAGTATTAATTGAGGTTATGGAAGTATGCATTTTGGAATTAGGAATGTGTGGAAGAAGTATGGGAATTGTAATGATCTCAGATCTACTACATATATGCAAACCAGCAGAAGTTTGCACAAAGAATATGGTCATGCATGGTAAAGCACAGACCACTGGTTTTGTCAAACAAACCTCCAGTGGGAAGGTGAGCACCTACAAGTGCTTTTGATGTTTGGGCTGGGCTTAGTGTTTCACATAATTAATACACTTTTTTAAAAACCAGCAAACATATTCATGTCTTGATGAAGAAGCAACACAATAGCATATGCAAAAGGTACTAGAACACACACCTAATAAAATCAACATCAAAATGCCTCTTGACCTCAGCTGTGACATCAGCAGCCTCTGTGTATATGAGAATAGATGTTTGAAGTTGACTTGCAGTGGAAGAGAAGTTTCTGATAAATGGAGGAAAACATTTTTTGAAGGGCTGGTAGCCACTGTGCAACTAATGGTAGAAGCACACTATTGGTTAAGTCAGTCTTTAACCTGGTAGCAGCTCTGAACTCCTGACTGACATTATTCACACAGAGCAGCTTCTGCAGGGAATGTTTGCCAGATCCTCTCCCTACAAGAAAACTCCACCTGATATAGGTGGCTATGAATGAATCTGACCTGTCCCCTACTCTCTGCCTTGGTCATCCATGGCATTTCAAGGATAGTTGAGGCTCTTTACCTTTGAGACCCTTCATGGCCACTACAAAAGGTCACAGCGAGTTGCAGAGTGAAGACTACAATCAGCTTCAGTGCTCTCAGACACAGTCCTCTGAGGTACAGAAATCACTGTGGTAAGAAAAAGCTATTTGGGGCAGAAGTAGAACTTTTTTTTAGAGCTCTGAATCTGAAAAATGAACTTCCAATAAGCTGAAGACCACCACAAACCACAGAACTTCCTGTTCCAACCATATTTGACCTTGTCTTTCTAACAATAATGAAGAG
>QWTY01008549.1:28880-40676 GCA_008033365.1 Pseudorectes ferrugineus
AGAAGGAGGAATGCTCAAACTGTTTGAGGCACTTGCAACCAAGCCTGGTATTTCCCAAACTCATTTGGTACCTCACTATCAAACCTCAGCATTCCTGGGCTTCTGTGCAGCCCACACTCACCACCATCTCACACATGCTGACCTCTCAGTACCTATTTCATGCTCACAGCTGAGTGGCAACTCCAGACTAGGAATCCTAGCAGAAAGGTCTCATGAAGGGCTCAGTCTAGTCAGTGCACTCTGGATACACCTCAGCATTGAATTTCATGCAGAACACACACACAGGGTCCTGTGTCTTGTAGGGGAGTCCAGTATCTCTTACACCAACCAGCAGTTCACTTTTATCAGCTTTGGGACTTAATGCTGGTGGCACAACCCACACAAGCAGACAGCATCCCCTGAAGCAAAAAGCTGTCTCCACCCTTATCCATCATCGGGCACCACTGCTGCAGCCAGAGCTGGGGAGATGGGGATGGAGGTTGCTCTCTAGTCTGCATTACAGCAGCATGAGGAGGTTTCATGTGGTAATTTAGAAAGGCTCCCTACAGGAACAGTTCTAGTGATACTCTCCATCTCTTCCAGGAACAATCAATGCCACCTGGGCTGACATTAGCCTACAAGCCACTGGTGTAGCTAGTCAGGCCCAGCAAATTTGGCACTTGCTCATTCATTAGGAGAGATAAGATAGAGGTTCTCCTACAGACCTCTGTTATCTCTGCTAGGCAGACAAAATTAAAGTAAGTTTAAGATATGTGATCCAGCCTTGTGCTTCAGGAGCACTGGTGGGACAGGGGGTCTTTGTTTCTATTCCTCTTATGTATTTTATCTGATGTGAAGTGCCTGGATAGTTCAGTGAGCAAGGACACACCCACATGAAATGATGAAGCAGTCAATAAAAAAGAAATCGGGTCCCTGAGTAGGAGCAATGTGACATGCTTGGAAAACTGCACACAGGCAACAAATTTTTGATATGAACTTCAGTACAGCCAAAAGTAAAGTCATTCATTAGAGGACAAATCTTTCAGGTCATACTCACAGGTTAATGGAGCTCTTAGAAGCAGTGAGTATGCAGGGAGGCCAGGGCAGATAACCCAACAGGAGGAAATGTTTGCTTCAACAAAAGAAATCCTTGTGTGTGTGAATCTGGGGACGCTGGATGCTATGGACAAAGTCTGTGACTGGTCTCAGTTTAAAAGTGTCCTGGCCTCACATGTACAAGTCGAGAGGTTTCAGATGACAGTTCACTGAATGACTGAGGACTGGAAAATGTGTCTTACAGCAAGAGTCTCCAAAAGTTGAAGCTCTTCAGTAGAGCAAAGGGAAAGGCTCGTATAGGTGTAATTTAGGAGTACCTGTATTTGAAGCAAAACTTTGGAATGGGTTCTCACACACATCTGTCTAGACAATCTGCCTTAGAAATAAAGCATGTGGTTTCAGCAGAGAGGAGAAATTAACTGCTGGAACAATTTACATGGAGCAGAGGGTAGATTCTTCATCACTGCGCGTAATTTAATTAAACTTGGCTGGTTTATGCAAAGAAAATCAATAGTTCAAACAGGAACAAATGCAGAGAAACCCTTTGATCCATGTTATGCAGAAGGACGTGTGAGATGATTAATTCTGGATATCAGTCAATGAAAAGTGGGTCATGTCACACTCTGCTGCCCCTTCACTCTCCATCCCTCAGCACCAGGTCTGTGAGCAGTGGCAGCCAAGAGAAGCATCTCCAGCATTGCCTTCCTCCACCCTGAGATGGGGAATCGAGGACCAGCAGGAGTGGGAGAGAGAGACAGGCAAGAAGCTTTCAGTGCAGGAACAGACCTTGGAAATTCAGGAATTAATACCATGTTTTCCTTGGGTTGCATAACTAATTATTGAGCAATAGAAGAGTGCAGATGTGGGCTGGTAGGATCTAGAATAAATTAATTAGAAATTAAGAGTCTGAGGGCCAGCTGGAAACTTCCTACTCTCAGGAGGCCAGAGTTCTTAGAGGAGAGGGTATCACTCTCTGTTCATCTAAACGAACTGGCAACACACATTGTCTGCCTTTTTCTCTTACATACACAAGAAAAAAATAAGAAACATAGTCTTTTTTAAAATATGTCATGATATTAAAGTCATTCCCATGATTAGGACAGTGCAGAGTTTTCTTCACTTCTGGGGTCTAGAGTCCTGTGTGAGATTCAAATCCTACAAGGCAGGCAGTGATCCCTCCTGACCAACCGTGAGTGTGTTGTCTCATGCCTTTGTGAATGCATCCACCGAGGATGTTGCAGTGACCTCTCTTGGTAAGCTCTGTATGTGTGTGGGTGTGTCTCTGTGTGTGTGTGTGTGTTTCTGTGTGTGTGTGTGTTTCTTCTCAAGCTACTCTTTGCATATCTTCCAGGAGATGCAGAAACAAAATGAGCTCCAAACCAGTGCTAATTGCCTAGAAGGTAGTCAGAATATTACCTATTCCTTACAAATAAAAAAAAAATCCTCTGCCCGTTTTCATAGCGTTAACACAGCACTAGCATAACGGTTCAGCCAACAAAATTTGTCAAAAAGCCAGTTCAGATTAAACAAAATATTTGATCCCTGAGTACTCAAATCTCCCATTTCTTTAAAGAATAGCACTTCATTAGAGTCATCTTCAGTGCATTAGTCTCCTTTGACAACTATATTACAAATCCCAGCACAAAATTAAGGTACAACCCTAAGCAAACTGTGAAAGCGCATGCCTGCATTTGCTCACTTCTCTGACTTCCCTGTTGTTCATCCTAGGCACAAGATGTATTTCAGCCATTTGAATTTGCACTCCAGGCTTTATCAAACTATTCTTCTCACCATCCCCACCCTGACCTGGAGGAAATACTGTCTTTAGGACATTCTGCAAGTCACCAGTAGTGTTGCAACATGCCACTCCACCTTTATGTTGCTGGACAGGTAGATAAAGAACCTAGGCCATGCTCCCATCTGGATAGAGAGAAGGTTTAGAAAGGACAAGGAAGCACTGGCACATGTTGCCTGCAGCACTGGTGGAGTCTTCAAGAACTGGTTTGACTGGCATCTGTCAGGATGCAGTATACAGGCTCAGTTTATTCTGCCTTCCAACACTATTTTTCTGAATCTAGGGTGAAATTCTGCTCCTGACGAACTGTCAAGAATATCTGCCTGTTCCCTGCAACCTGGGAAACTGAGGAGACACACTTTGGCAACAGGCATTGAGGAAGGGGATTGCAAGTCATGTTAATCACCGTAGAAGAACATTTGACCCTTGTCCACTGCTGTCCAGATACTACAGGTATTGACTGACATTTGAATCTTCAAATCCCAAAATGAGCAACAGCTTCCAGACTTTTATGACTTGCATTATTTTTAGCTGCTTACACAGTGCTCATGATTGATCTGCCTGGAGTGGCTCTGCTGCAAGCCCCGAGGGAGGGGAGAGGAAGGGGTTCATGGAGACACACATTTCCACGGGTGATAAGCGCACATCTGTTTTGAACCGTAAAATGGCAGCTCGTTGTGAAATCCTGTCGGAGCATACCTTTTAAATGCCAAACAAGCACAGCATCAGCAGCACATAAAGAAATATTTGAAAGGCCCTGGCGGGAAGCCAAGAGAACGTGGCTAATGTTTCACCTAACCTCACCCCCTCGCTGGCTGGCTGTGCCCCGGCAGCCCTGCCTGTGTGACGTGAGCCTCCGAGCTCCGGCAGGCAGCTGCTCCTTGACTGCCGGCACTGTCTGCCCTGCTGGCAGCAGGACAAGGGAAACAAAGAGGCTGAGGCATAAAGCAGCAGCGCTCAGGAGCGGCGTGGCCGGGAGCAGAGCGCGGCCTCCCTCACGGCAGGGCTGGAGCGCGGCCTCTCCCGGGGGCACCACCCGCGGAGCCACCGCGCTCCGGCCGGGCCGCACCGCGCCCTCCAGGAGGGGCCCAGCGCCGGGCAGAGACAAAATGTGTCTCTTTCACATCAGGCTGGCCTCAGTGGGGGAGCGGTGTGGGAAAAACTTGTCAGGCTCTGCCTTTCCTTTGGAAAAATCCACTTTCACTCCCCAGCCTCCAGTCCCCTGTCCTTTACATGCACCTAGTAATTTGCCTCCTCTTTCACACCGCTAAATATCTTCCCTTTAGCACAGAACAGTTTATTTTTAAATAATCTGTATTAAAAGTAATTATCCAGAGGCCTGTCCCAGCAGTCTAGCTGTGGAATTCTTGTTTTCTCTGAGTTATTCCTGTGTCCTTACTTTGTAAAATTAGTACCCACCCCAGATACAAAAACCTGCAGAACGGTTGCTGTAGTTCTGTTGCTATCACTGGCTGGCAGCTCAAGTTGAAAATGGAGCTGACAAGCATGATATGCCAAGAGAAACATTCTGTATGCAGGAATTTGGACTTAATGGATGTGAACAGTGTTAATTATTGATTGATCGTATTCACCTCAGTTCAAGTGAGATTTTTAGGACTGTCCTTTTACCTGCCTTAAGGTGTAAACCGTGGTTAATGGGGTAGTGGAGGCACAAAGCTTTTCAGAGGATTTAGAGAAAACCCTCTTTGTGTAGCATCAACCCAAGTGACAAAAGTATTTCAGATCCTAAGTAAAAAGAAGCAAGACATATTTTTTTTACTAGGTGCTGACCAAAAGCTTGGAGTTTAAGCCATAAATCATCAGCAATATGGTCTCATGACATAAGCAGGAACATAGTGGCAAAGCAGTTGCCGAATGGCAGCAAAACAGAAATACAGATCAGAGACTGGTAGGAGACTAAAACCAAATGTGATTCTTCTTGCAAAGAACATATGAACTGACAGGAAGAAAAAGATCTAAAAATTAATACACAGTTTGGCCAAAACCAGATACAGAATTAAAATCAACTTAATTTTTGAAGGTTTGGATTTGTTTGCTTATTTGCTTACTAGATTTCTTTTTGATCCAGCTGTTTTTCATTTTGGTTAGTTTCATTTTGAGGCAAAAGTGATGAAATCCTACAAGAAGGGAAGTTCTTGTGGTTTTTCAGGGGCATCCAGAAGCAGAGTAATGGAAAACCAACAATAGACAGGAAAGACTGGAAAGTGTGTGAGACTTTTCCCAAACTCTGCCTAGTTCTGCAGACTGATGGTATATCATGACATACAGACTTTTCTTTGGGCTGCAGAGGCTGCATACAGACCTTGTGTAGGCACAGGGAGATGTGATAAACTCCTAGAGAGTGCCAAAGCTGAATTGCCTTTGGAGGCACAGTGATCCATCTCTTTGCAACCCTGCTCCTTGTGCTCCTTCCAAGGTCTCCAGTCTTTGTGCTCCATCAGCCATAGGACTCTCCTTGTGTTCAACCAGAAGGGCTGGAGCCAAGTGTCTGTGCTCTCTTCCCTTGCTTGAGCACCCATATCATGTCAGGAACTGCCTGGCTTTAACATTCGTCAGAGGTTATATTAGCGTTGTGTAAGTTTGGGCCAATCTCCCAAACACTGTAGAACTGCCATTTTTTAAAATTCCTCTTCTCAATAAAAAATCATGAGTGCCAGAGAAAGTGCATTGCTCTAGATGGTGTTTTACTTGAGCTGTTTCTTTTTGTGTTGTCACAGGTACTTCCTGTAGCAAAAATATGCATATGTGAGTCTGTCTATCAGCCTGTCTAGTGAAAATATGTTAAATTTGTTTTACAGGCTAATCAACACAGACTTTTGAACACAGTCTAAACTCTTCTCATCCAACTGCTCTGCACATGCAAAAAGAAAACAGAATGAACTCTGAATCTTGGACTGGCTACGCCCATTCAGGACCACTCAGTGCACCAGTCATCAACATCAGAAAAGGAGAAAAAATGTTCAGGAACTCACCCCTGTCCCATCTCCAGGCAGGTACAGAACAAGCAGGACACGAGGAAAAGGCAGTATGTAGAGACTGGCTTATACCCTGAGAATAAAATTCCATGTTTTTTCCCATCCAAATTGTGGAAGTATTTTCAGTAATGGATGAAAATTCCTTTTCTCCCCTTCCCCCACCCACCCAAGTGCAGCTGAACCCTCAATTACATTAAGCATGCATATTCCTTCTGCCTGTGATGCACATAACGTGCCACCACTCAGGTATGGCACTGCCTTGTGATCCGTAATGCATAAGCAGAGATGCAGGAAAAGCTCTTGCCTTTGCTTCACAAAAGAGGACTGATTTGCCTGAGGCTGTAAATTTCAGACAGAACTCAGCCTATAAAGCAATGACTAAAAGTTTAACCATATTTCTTCTATCATTAATATTCATCAATTAGCTACTGACCAGATCTTCAGCTGGCCAAAGTCACCTTACCTTTAAATCTTTGAGATGTTAGCCACTTGCTCTGTCTCTGGGCTGAACCCAGTAAGTGTGAAATGGATTCATTTCTGGCGTTGTGCAGTCTTTAATGCCCTCCAGCCTTGCTTGTTTACCCACCCAGCAGCAGAGGACATGGGGGTGTGTGTGCACCACACATGGGATGTGCATGGGATGTGTGCTGGCTGGGACGCACACAGGGGCCTGAGGGATGCCACAGGGGCTCAGCAGATCCTTTGGGGACTCCTAGGGACCTCTCTTGTCCCACCACCTACACTACTAAATACAGTGGGGACATGTTTCTGGGTCACACTGAAACTCCCTGGAACTCTTTTTCCAGCTGTCATATCCAAGAAGGCCTCTCTCTTATACCACTCTTACAAAAGTAAAACAATAGCACAGGATAAATCTTACTTTCCTTTATACTCAAATCTGGGATGACACTGGTGGTTTCAGGAGGGGAGCTTATATTTCTGCATCTTTCCACTTCCAGAAGAAAACTATTTTCTCTACTTAATAGGGAGCAGAGAATCCCAGATGTGTCTGGAGCTATGTGATTAATCAGTAGGTGATGTGCAATACTATAAGAGAAAAATCTGTGGAGGGGCTAAAAAGTAAAAAATCATTTGGGAAGGTGGGGTAGGAGGGTGGGTGGTCATAAAATATGATATTTTATTTCATTCCATTAATAGTTTGAAAAATGAGTCTGACTTAATGCAACCTTCAATGACTTCCTTTAAAAAGGCCCAATATATATAATTTTGAAAAGAGTTATTTTAACAACTTTAAAAATATTTCTGTTCACTGAATTTAGTAAAACATTCTCAATATTTTCAGTCAAGTCAGGACTCCATTTGGGTCTTACTACATAAATCTGAAAAAAAAAATCACATTTCTTTTCTGTAAAAAGAAATCCAATTGTGGTTTGGGATTAAAAAGCAGAAGTGTTTTATTTTTGTTGATATCATCAAGTTTTATACTCCTTTATTGTTCTTACATCAAAGGACTAAAAGATTTAATTTTACTACCTTTTGGTAGACCTTTCATGTCCTACTTTACTTTTTACTTTATAAATTGAACCCCCAATCATCTATGAGTTATTTCAGAATATTTCTGGAAGTTGTGACAATGAAATTACTGGGAATTTTTTAATCAATGCAATTGAATATATTTTGCCTTTTAATCAGTCATTTGTTTCCTAGATTACTTGCTCAGCTTAAGTATTCAGCAAGCATTTTTAAGAGAAACAATTGTTTCTTAAAGTTTCAATACCCTGTTCCATCTGCTATGGATGGAAAAACTCAAGAACATGATTTCTGAGACCACCCAAAAAGTCATGGAGAAAAAGAAAAGGAAGACTAGAATTGTGAACCTTCTTGTTGTTTTTGTATTGTGAGCTTTATTTGTACAGCTCAGAATCCAGCCATCTGAAGAGTTTACTGTGCTCTCGTGAAAAAAATATTTGTACTACAGAGCAGTATGTTTCCAGCTTCCTAAGCAAAGTTTAAGGCTATATTTCTTCCTCTATGGATTTAATGGTCTGCCAGAAGTGTAAGGATACAACTTAAAAAAAAAAAGTTTATGTATTTAGTTGACCCTGAGATGAGCTCAGTTGGTTAGAGCAGGGTGCTAATAACACCAAGGTTGTGGGCCCAATCCCAGTATGAGCCATTCACTTAAGAGCTGGACTTGATGATCCTTGTGGGTCCCTTTCAACTCAGAATATTTTATGATCGTAGTTCCATTTTTTAGATTTTGGTACACATTTGTTTCAACTCTCTTTTGTTTCAAGTCAATGTACTAAACATTTTTTCTGCACAGACTACAAATGAACAGCTGGTTAAAAGACGTATTTAATTATCTTCAGTAGAATTGTCGCCTTTCCTATCATCTGGTACCAAGCGACACTGGACATTTTACTCTACTGAAGAATTTCCTGTCTTTATCAAGCCAGACTCCAGGCACGCTTTTCAGCAGAGAATAATTAAAAAGGGAGGACCCCATGCAAAGGAATCACAATTTATCAGTGTAAACCTACAATAAATTAAAACAGTTTTCTCTGAGTCATTTTAGCTATCGGAGGAGCTTCCACACCATTTTGTCATGCTAAGATACGTTCCTAATTAATCCTTGCATGCACATGCACATGCCCCTACACTTGATCAAATAAATAGTTCTTGACAGCTACATCCTCATGCACCCTTTGCTCCCCAAACTTACAAGCCTTTCACAGGATGTTTAGACAGGAGGAAGGAGTGCAGGACACCAGCATATGACAGTGCTTATGACAATCTGGGGGCTACATGATTCTGCTTTTCAAAAGGGGATATTTCTCATACCCACTGCTTTGCACTCCAGTTGTGACAGAAAGGAGAAAGCCCAGGCAAAGAGAAGGAAACAAGACAGAGGTGACTGCAGTTACAGGTAGTCAAAAAACCCAGGTGATAGTTGCATCCCATTCTTTTCCAGGGAAAGGAGGCAGTATGAAGAGTGACCATGCCCTTTAGGAGACTTTGACCTTTCTGTAACTTTACAGGTGTTAGAGGAAATCCAGATGAGTAGAAACCTTTCCAGCCTCAGTCCCAGTCAGCTGTCAGGTTGTTCGGCCAGTGGAGATTTTATTTAGAAGAGGAAGAGATACACTGAACATAGATATGAATAGGACAAGAGCTGTATGTTACACCAATTTTGGATTATATTATTTTGCAATGAATCTACAGGAAATTCTTTGAGGCCTTGAACCACAAAGCACACTCTTTGTACTCCAAGTACACTCTAAAGAGCTCTGCTCTTTAGTTGGGAAGTGCCTCTTCACTGGTGCAGAATCAAACACTGGGTGTCTGGGCAGTCACCCCCCTGCCCCCCAAAAAAGCTGCTTTTCCTGCAATGTGCAGACTGAAATTGAGCCCTACGTGTGCCTGCAGTTCTCCCTTACATCTGCAGATTGCAGTTGCACTGCAAAATGCATTCAGATCCACAATTGCTTCTTCTAAGGATAAGCTTCTTCTCAAGGGCCATAAACTCTGTGCGTGTTGAAATATTTCTGTGGCCTGATCTGGATCATTCAGCATATGAAAGATCAGCTGTACTATAACCCAATGGCATTACTGGTATGGTGAGCCACTGTACCTTTTCTATTGATTTTCTCTTATTCTGTATCTGCAGATACAAAATTAATCTGCTATGCACTGTATGTGTCCTGATGACTGCAGTGCTGGCTGATATCTCGAGCAGGGACCTGGAGGCCAGGGAGAACAGGCACATGAGAAGCATCCTGGACAGGTGATACAGATGTGGAAAGTGTAGCCAGTAGTTACGGAATAAGAGTAAAATCATGTTTAATTCTGTTTCTACACATAGCAGTGTGCAGGGACAATGGCTCCCTTTTTGGGACATACTTACCACCTGCAGAAATGAGCTACAGGGGAGGGGGAGGGTAGGTTGGGCAAGAGACAGAAGCATTGCCAGAGCTGCAGTTCTGGTCCCTGCCATCTGGGATGCCTCCACCTGGTCTCAGTGCAAGAGTGCATCCCCACCCTTCCACCAGCATTGGCACCCTTACAGCAACTGGGACCCAAGAGACACCTCCCCAAACTTCAGGAACTTAAGCAAGACCAAGCACCAGCTTGAACAGGAAATTTCCAAAGCTCATCAGGAGCCCATCAGTTCACACAACTTTTAATATAAACATCCCTCTGTAGAATTGAATCAAGCAAAGACATAATTTTCACTCATTTGTGACTTCTAAAAAATCCTGTAAGTTTGAAAAAGCTATTTTTAGTTCTGGCAAATTAAGAACATAATCAACCCCAGAAAGTCAGTCGGGAGGCTTTGTTATGACAAAATGCTTTTGGCTAATGAAAATATTTCGGCTAGAGTGACTCTCTCAAACATTTTGAATGTTTTAGATACCATTGAAGGAAATTCTGAAGTAAAATAATGGTGAATCAAAGGTACTGAAAAAAATCAAAGTGACAATTTGATTTTTAACAAAGTACTTTATTAAATATTTCTATATTACACAAACATTCTGCAAAATTTCCATGGGTTTGTGAACTGATTCATGGTTGCTACAGCAGCTCTCTCCATTTAAACAGAGCTTTTTTCTTCATTTTCATTCATTCAGTCACTGAGAGTTGAAACTACACCGAGTGAACCAGGAAAGTCTGAGAACATGATTATTGAAAGATTGAAAAAATAGTTTTGGGTGACCTTGTGTTTTCTTTCCTTTCTTCTACTTTGGTCCACAGGAAAAGGCTTTTGTGAGAGTGACTCTCAGCTGTTCTGGTTCAGGGGAGTTTGGTGATTATTTTTTGTTTCAGTTTGCTGAGCATTAGGACTCCTGTCTTATTATTCTGTTCTGAAATGAATTGAACAAGTCGAAGTGATTCTCATAACACTGAATTTGGGACTGAAATTATGTGACTTTTAATAATGTCAACCTTTTCTTAAACTGAAGCTGTCCTTCACAACCATGATGGAAACAGGCAGTATCTCAAAAGGATGGATTAATGGATCCCTGTGGGGATGATTCTGATTGCACAGATAACAATGGAAATCAGAGGCAGGAAAAACATTGGAGATAGTGTTAAAAGACTGTAAGTAAAAGCAAGACTAATTTCTACATTTTCATATAAACAAATATGCACATTTAGAATTGTCTTCAGTTATGAGCATTATATTGGCAGTAGTCATCTTACTTTAAATGTAGCAAGACTGATTACAGAAGAAGGTCAGGAGCTGGAATTTTACAGTTATTTTTGTATCTTACGCAAATTTCCTTTCTAGCAGTTGCTGTTTGGTATCTATTTGCTTTGTTAAAAGCAAACAGAGAAAAATAATTAAATACCTAATAATAATTCAGAAGTTAAATAAAAATAAAATCCAAAATTGCTAAAGCTGAACAGGAGGGGAAAAGAAGCATATTAATGTGTGCACACAACGTCAAGATGGAAAGAGCCATTCTATGCTATTACATTGCCCCCATAAAGAACCTCTGAACAGGCACACTTTACTCTTCATCTGGAGGGAAAAAGCCCTGAACAGAGAAATTACAACTAAAAGTGTACTGTTTCAAATACAGCAGGTGCATGCTTTTGCACAAACTATGCAAAAATATTCTATCTGCTGGGCCTGATGCCATTATTTCTTGTCTTCTAGGAACCCGTCCTTTCACTGAATCAGGATGACCATGGGTTTTGTACACCTTCATCAAATAAATGGAACAGAAATCACCACACTAGAAGAAGGTGAACATCATTTAAGGGGCGTGCTAGCAAAAAGTAGAAGAAATCATCCCCACAACACAGTTCCAATTTTCTATCTTTTCCAGCAATGTTTCCCCAAATCAATATTATTAGCACATATTAATGAAGTGATTTTTAAAACAGTTTTATATCATATGACTTTTTTCAGAAATTGTTTAATATGACCTTGGCTTGGCTTGATTTGGTTTGTTTCAGTTTCTGTGGGATTTTTTGGGGTGGGTGTTGTTTGTTTGTTTT
>QWTY01008552.1:0-18526 GCA_008033365.1 Pseudorectes ferrugineus
AAATGTAAACATGAACATTCTGCTGTTAGTCAGGGCAAGAAGAAAGCTTTGCTGGCTTGCAGGTGTCTGAATGAAAAAAAGAGGAGGGACATGGAATAAAAAGAACAAAAATGTAAACAAAACAATCTAGAATACCTAAAGCTACCTTTCATACTGTGCTGGTTTTGGCTGATGAGCAGTACAGGTTTGACTACTCTTGCTCAGGATGGTAAAAACAGGGACATATGTGTCACTTCACACGGGGATGGTTTGTTCCCAAACTTTTATCTGTGCCTTGAGAGGTGCTTGGGACATTCATTAGTTCCTTGTGCCCTCCACAAAGGGCTGCAGATCTGGCAGTACCATGTGTACATTTACTTGAAATTTAAGTGAGGCTTCTCCAGTCTATGACCCAAGTTTTAAGAACAATTAATTCTTTTTAAAGTATTGTTTAGCAAGATTTCAAGAAAACAAAACTGCTTTATGAAAGCCCATCCTCACTGAATAGGCCAATTCATTAATTTTAATGATTCTGTTTTCTGGTCACAGACAATTTTACATATTAAATGCTGTCCATGCTCAGATAAATTAAACAAATACAAAAACAGAGCAACGCTAAACCATCCCCAAAAGTGTGGTTTTGACACAGCTGCAAGACAGTGGAAGCTAATTGATTCCACACCCCAGCACAGACCTTCCAAACCCCAGCCAAGGATTTTCTAGAGCAAAGTGAGCAAACACAAGGCTCTGAACCATTTGTTTGGATAATTCCTGCATGCCTCGGTTCATGCACTAACCCTGACTCTCTTGTTCTTACACGCAAGAGAGCAGAGGCTGAGCGAGCCAAAGGGGTCCAGAGGGAGGCGTGGAGGGTAGGGAGGAGTGAAGTGGGATGATGCATGTCAGAGCCCTTGAACAGATGGCTGTGCGTGAGTCTTGCTCCAGCGCGCAAGACATCAGGGCAACACCTTAGGCAGACCCAGCACTGGTGAGTCAGAGAGCACCAAGACAGAGCTGGTTATGCTGCAGAATTATTCACGAGCTGCAGCACTAGAGCATGTCTGTAACACCATCTCACACCTGACAGAGAAATAAAGACACACGTTACACCTCTACTGTCTTTGATTCTCTTTGCATCCAGTGATGAGGAAATGGGGTTTTGCCAGACAAAAGTGTGCGTGGTTGGTCACCTTTCGTAGTGGTGTGGGCTGTTGATGACCACCAAGGTCTTGGGACAGTGCAAGGAGAACAGTCTCTGGACAGAGAGAAATTGCCCATTTGGTGCTGGGAGCTTTTGCAGCAAAAGCAAATTCAAAGCCAGGTAGAGGGAAAACAATATCAAAATTGCATGTTTATCTTTGCAAACGTCCACTTATTTTCACTTATTTTGTAAGTTGGGGGTTTTCGTTTGTTTGGGTTTTTTTAGAATAAAACCTGCCCTTTTTTTTGAGAATCAAACCTGCTCTTGGCTGCTCATGAAGATGAAGAATGTCTCAACCAAGGCTGCTGAGTGTCCAGAGAACAATGCAAATACCTTAAAACGTATAAAAGTTTTTGGCAGGTCTGTTGTTCTTAAAGAATTTCAATGCTTATATTGTTTTGTCATTTTGGAAATTGTTTAATGATTTCCTCACCAGACACTGGTGGCTCAGGATTTGCAGTTCCTGTTGTTACTGTAAAATAAGCTTGGAGCTACTGCTCTCCCAGGACTCCACATCTTTACTGCCAACATTTCACATTGTTTGGCCAGACAGTAATTCTTCATTTGCCCTCCTTAAAGTAGTCCTGTCTCATATTTTTTGGCAGAAACTAGTCAGTCTTTTCTGGTTTGCTTAGGCCTGTCCTTTCTCTCTCCCTAGTCTCACAAGTAAACAACACAAAAAGCTGACTACATGCTCTGCTGCTGTAGCATTTCTTACTTTCCATGCCCAAGCCCTTGCATTTAAAATATTTGTTATATTGGAATAATAACAGACTAGGAGAGCTAAAGAATTAAAATCTGACACTTTGCCATGGCAAAAATAAATGGCAGTGAGAGACCAGGGAGTGCAGGTAACAGCTTCCACTTTGAAAATGCACAATGAACTGTTACTCATTATCTTTGGCCTCTTCGTATTTTTAAAAGAATACCAATTGTAAAAATGATGCAAAAGTAACTGCAAAAGAATTCAGTGAAACTACTTGCAGACATTGCTTAATGTAGATAAAAGTCTCCACATTTCCACGATCACATAAATTTTAATTAGCAGAGAGGATCAACTCATATCATAGAAGATATTTAATATGAACTGGAACACAATAAGCACCTAGAGTAACAGAAAACTGTAACAGTCTGCTGCCACTTCTGTTACAGCTCAGGATTTGCTTGATTCTGACTTTCATTTAACAGGGAGTCAAAACCTGGTGTTCATAGGCTGCTTCCAGTAACTTGAAATGATTAATCACTCCCATGATACCAAGAGAGGTTTTAGTAATCTCTTCTGGGCTGTTCACCTTTCCAAACATAACTGATTTTCCCACTTACCCATCTCTTACTGAGTTAATTCTCTAGCAAACTTAGCCTCTAAGAAAATTAAACCCTTTAAATGGGAAAAAAAGGGAATTGATTTCACATAAGAGAGTTTGACATTGCTGCAGTTAGCTTTTGAGGGGAAATATCCTTTATTAGCAGCATGTAGTGACAAAGCAGTCTGTAAGTGCCGTGAAGCACAAGCTGCACAAGGTGTACAAAAATCTCTCATTTGCTTCCAAAGAGCCCTCACTCTTCCTTCCTTCCTTCCATCCACCCATCCACCCATCCATCCATCATTTTCAATAGTCTTCTACGTCCATGTCAAATTCTCCCAGCATTTTTCCCACCTGTCAGCTTACAGGATACCTCTATCTGTGATACTGCACAAACCACTTGGATTTCTTCCCCTCCCTCCTCTGCCAACACCATTTTACAATCATGGGTCAGACCCACAGTCCTGCCCAGCCCATGGAAGGACCGGCACGTGATTTCCGTGAGCAACACACCACAAATAAATAAACAGATTTCGGCATGAAAACAGGAGTATTTGAACACAGGCAGAGCAGCTGAGCCAGGCTGCCTGCAGCAGGAGCAGTGTGAACTATGGATGGCTGTGTGCTTGAGCAGGGGATACCTGTGAGTGCTTGGAGACCCAGTGCCGCAGGACGTTGAGGACGCGGTTGGTGGCGGCCCTGCGGATGATGAACTCCTTGTCACACGTGCGCTCCGAGTTGTTGAACCCTGCACAGAAACAAACCCACACTGGAGTTAATGGGGGTGGGGAGAATTCAAATACAATAGGAGTGACTTCGGTAAACTCAAGGCTTGTAGAATATTTCTGTGCAACAAAAGGAAAGGCGCCTGACAGGCGGTGAAATGTGAATGTCTAGAGCAAAGAAATTCTGCAGCACCAGTGGAACACAGCCTTGCCCATCATCACACAGACACCTCCTGGGGTCAGCACTCAGCTTTAGAAAGGTGAAGAATAATTGCCTGTGCAATTAAATTTCAAGGCCTCCCTTCAGCATGGAAGAAATAAAATAAAGTGTATAAAGAAATAAAGTGAATAAAAAAAACCTGAAAACAAAGATTTTTTTTTTTTTCAGTATGGAAGAAATTTACAGCAAGGAAAAGGACCAGACCAAAGCTAGGCCTGTAATCAAGCAGATTTGAAAAGTCAGTATGATTTAGAAAAGGGAAACGGGTAAATTTCAGAACTAGTAAAGAACAAGGGGAGGGGATTAGTTTAAACACAGAGGAGGAAAAGGTCAGCATGAGAAATCTTCCTTCACAAGAGCAGTATTGTACAGGCTCTACTAATCAACACTGTTCAAGTAACTTGTTTGGTTTTTTTACCACTGGGATGACAAGAAAATGGGAAGATATATGGAAAACACATTCATAGACCCAGCTGCCTGAAAACTAAGGTTTTCCAGATGCAGCATTTCTGTACTCATCTTTTATGGACAATTTTTTTTTCTGGTCAGCAATATTTACTTATAAAGAAATAGTTTTAATAACAAACAAGAAACTTTCTCCCTACATTTGTATTATTGCTTCTCTTTTCATTCTTCTGTAGCTTTATCAAAAATAAAATCTGTACGCTAAAATGACAATTACATTATTATTTTAATAATAATGAAATCGTTACACTAAACCCCTGAATGTCTTTTAAAAAATGATAACTCTGAAGATACACTTGAGAAGTTTGCATTTTTCTAAGTTTCTGTTAGATTTGCTCTTGCACTGTGCTGCTCTCCATTCCACTCGGTGCAGAGCCCAGGGACAGCTGGGAACACCTCCCGTATGACCAGTACTTTACTATTTTTTTGGCATAAAAGCTGCTCGAAAGCCCATGTTTTATTATAAATAGCACAGGCAGATTAAACGTCTATTTATTCTGTGATAAACCCATTGGAGGTATTCTAGAGGCTTGTATTAGTTTTGCTCTATTCTTATAACAGACAATCCAGAAAGTCCAAGTTGCTGCTCTGTATTTTTGGCAAGATAAGCAAGACAGGAAGTGTTTAACTGCAGTCTCACATCTTTTACTGCATGTTAGACCCCAACCCCCAAATGTATTTTCTATCTACACTTACATTTCATGGGCATTTCTAAACCATGGCATGTTACACTATAGATGGCATCTAAGATTCAATATCAAAGGAAGTTTAATATTGAAGCATTTTAGGCAGTTTCATTCCCCATAAAGAGAAAAATAAAGAAAATCTCTGAGGCTTTTCTCAGCAAAAGGTAACACAGGCAACATTGTGTGTGTTAATTTTCTATGCCTTTCACAGTTAACCTATTGCAGAAGCAATTAAGAATACACATTATAAACTGTTCAATTAGCCACTTAATTGCAGCAATGAAAGTCACAATGAAAATTATATATTTAAGCAGCAATATCTTTACCAAGGTAACATTAAGGAAAAGAAGTTTCAGTAAGCTCGAAGGAAAAGAGAGAGAAGCCTACAGAGACAGTTTTGAGTGAGCTACAAAAAAAAATAAAAAGAGGGAAGGAAAAAATTAAAGCCTCCAGAGATCACTTAGGCAAACCTGTATGGCCCTCAGAATTTCATCAATTTTTAAGCAGTAGTTAGTTTGTTGCCGAGAATGAGCAACACGTTCACCCAGATCCGTGTTCTCCGTACTTAATGTCGATGTGTTCAACCAATAAATGGAGAGCTCCAGTTGTGTAAGAGAAGAACTGAGGTGAACACAGATGGCCCCAAAAGTCAGGCAGTTGTGCAGAGCCAGAAGGTCCCCCCAAGCCTCCTTTTCTCCAGGCTGAGCAACCCCAGCTCCCTCCACACCTTTACAAATCCGAATGTGCACACTGACAATAACAAGTAATTTAACTAGGATTCTGGGTGGACCTGCCCACATCCAGACCCGATGGTGAAATAACCTGAAACACTGCATGGTAAATATCTGTTCCTCTCCTGAAGGAAGCAATCTTTCCACATTAGAAATACCAGCAATATTTCTGATCATTAATCATATAAGTGGGCAGCTGCCTCAGTGAGTGCTACTGTCAAGTAATGTTTTTCACCATTATCTGTTGAAATTAATATGTACTGGTTCCACAAATAGTATCTTCACATAATGGTGATGCAGAACTTCTACCACAGCCTGTCAAACACAAAGTTAACCTGACAGCATTGCTAGTTTCACTGAATTACTTCTTTCAATATTATTTAATCACTCTGTTCAGGTACTTGTCTTCAGATTGTTATGCAAAAAATCCAGTCTCACCTTCACATGTTTTCTTTTGTGCACTTCAATAAAAACCTGGTATTTTTATAGCTTCCTCTATCACCAAAGATTAAAAATGTAGGTGCTGAATAGACAAAAATCTCCACATTAAACACTTTAATAAAAAGCTAATATTTTTATGTGCTGGATAGACAGATAAATCTGAAGATTAAATTATAACAGTACCTTGTACATAGCTTTTGTTACGTGGAAGGCCAGAGCAGGTCTCAGCGGGAGGTGTCATTACCTATTCCATTCATAAATCCCCAGGAAATGGGTGGCTGCAGCTGGAAGGTGTCAGTGATTCACCTCTGCAAGTGCTGCACTCAGGGCCAGATCCCAATGTCCCATCCATGTCAGTGTTAGACACAGAGCAGACCCTCCTCTCAAAACCCAATAACAGCTGCCTTCAGCAAAATCCTGTCCTGTATTTCCTGGTTCTACTGGGCTAACCTGACTCTATCAGCAATTTACAGTATTGCACCTTTAAAATCCCCCTCACCCCAGAGGAACGTTTGTATCATGGTAAATTCTGCACCCTGTACTTTGAAGAAATTAAACATGAACATCTTCTTTTCTATTTCGGTTAAGATGTCAAAAACTCTCACTCCAGTCACAGCAGCTGTATTCTCTGCATTTTGAATTTCTGCATCCAGCAGAAGGTGTCCCTGCCCATGGCAGGGGGCTGGAACAAGATGTCTTTGGGGTTCCTTCCAAACCAAACTATTCTAAGATTAGTCTGAGATTAATACAACGGCACATGTTTCCTGACCATAGTAATTAACTTGTCCAAAGTTTTGATGGTATAATAATAATAATATCCACTTTGAAGGGTTTATCTACACAAAGAAAAATCTGTTCACAAGCACTAGTGTAAGTTGTTCAGAGTCATGAAGTTTCTGGTGTCTTTCTCAGCAAAAAACTCCATTTCAGAAGCTGATTTGATGTGCCAGTTTCAATGAACTACCCTGGAGTCACGCACTGGAGGTGTGTCAGCACCCTGCAATGGGAGAAAATTGCACTCCAGCCTTTGGGGAGATCCCAGCAAGCCCCACAGAGTCCCAGGGAGGTGGAAGGAGAACATTCAGGGCCCACCAGGCAGATCACAAATAGCCAAAACTGATGGATACACCCGAGAGTTGTAGGCCAGTTTCGCCACTCAGCCTGGCTTGAATCCTGACAGCTTTGGCTTAGCAAATACCAGTGCTGCTTTCTGACCTGGATAAAGAACAAATACAAAGCCCAGGCTTGGGGCACAGCAGTTTTCATCCACAGATTAAAACTGAAAAGGCCTCACAAAAGAAAAGCCTTTCCAACACACAAGAAGCCTCAAAAAAGGGATTATTTTTTTTACTTGGATATACCTAAAAAAGTTTGGATGAGTGTTTATAGATTCCCATCCTTAATAGTCAGACATTCTCAAACAAGTAATTGGGTTTCACACATTTTCACAGAAATGTGTCAGAAGGTGAGTATTTTAATGTTGGTAAAAATTCTAAACTGCCCGCGATTCTGCCCTCCTCCATTTCTTTATTTATGATATTGGGCTGTCCTACATTAGCCAGCTGAAGAACGGCAGAGCTGGAAAGCAAAACCATATGAACTGTGATGAAAAGAAGGACGAAGACAATGAGATCCCATTCACTGTGTAAAGTACAGCATATTTGCTCAATAATACAGTCCTCCTTTTCTTTTCAGTTATTATTGAATGATCTTCAAACCATTCTGTGGGTTTCTCTATGAGCAATGTGAGGCTTGAGAGCAGTAGCTGTAACATTTAGCCACAGTCTTTTGGCTACCTCAGTTTATACAAGAGTAATATTTAATCATTCACTCTGCCAGACTTTGAGTTTGTTTCATGAAGGGTTACAAACTAATTCAGCATCAGAACTGACTGTTAAAAGCCAGGAGCAATCCAGAGCCCAGCACATTTCAGGCATTTAATTTCACTTTCACTGGTCCTTGGGACATATGAAATCATTTTGTTCTAAGAAATATGCCACTGAAAATCCCTGTTGTAACCACCCACGTCAGAAATAATTCCAAGTATGTATTTGATTCTTCTGCCTAAAGCCTCTGCCACACATACAATCTAACTATCAAATCAAGTCAAGGGATTATGGTCTTAGTAAGGTAAATCCCGGGGATTCACATGGACCAGCTGATGTACAATAGTGTAACACAGATAGAGACCTAGTGACTGCATTTAATTTCTGCAAAATATTTAAGGGAAAGGTTGGTAAACTATTTTTAAATGACCCTTGATTTAGAAAGGCTTTTTCTAATCAGAGAAATTTAAAGAACATAGCATTGAGATAAAGTAGTCATGTCAAGATCATGCAGTAAACTTGGACTAAATCCAAAAGTCTAAAAATACATCAGTCCAGCAAAATAATTTTAGTTTAATGGATGGGAGAGAAAGGTAAGTGGCTACAGAATACCATCAAGATCAAGATGCTATTTTATATCCTCACACTAACACTAAGGTTGCTCTGAGAATTATTATGATCCATGAGATTATATGCTTAAAACATGACTACCACAAAGAATGAAAATATTCCTTTAAGCTCAAAGAAATATTCAAATTTGAAGATTTGTCCTTCAAAAGTCCTTAGAAGCAGGGTTGCTGCTATAGCTATAATTAGCACACACTCCTGAGATTTCTGGGGTTGTTGATAGAAATATTGTCTCAGGAGAGCACACCAGTCTCACTCTTGAAAAGGAAATCTTTAAAAATTGCTAAACACTGAAAACATACTTGCGGTTGCAAGTTGCACAACTTATTATTAAAAATCAATAACTCATCTTAAACTAAAATAACCAAATAGTGTGCATTTTTTAAGCTAAAATTCAGCAGCAATACAAGAATATCTTGTCCTTTTCTTCTTTCAGCACCAGCAAAGAGAGACAACAAGGGGTTAATGCCATAACCAAAACCCAATTCTGTATACCTCTTCAAAATCGCATTTGTTTGCACACAAGGAAGTGTTTGTGTGTGCATCCATGGGTAAACTCACAAGTCCACTTTATCTGGTGGTCTTAGACAAAACCACCCAAACCTTGTGCCTTTGTTTACAGATGTAACTGTAGGAAGGAACAGATCCCAAATTTCAAAGGCTGTTGCTGCCAATTCTGTTCTCAGATTTCAGCATACCATGACAAATGTGCAATGTGACAGCAGATTTTTTTTCCTATGACTTACATTAAAAACTACAGGGAACAACTGACAAAGAAGAAAAGCCTTTCTGAACAACCCTTAGCAATTATATTGGCAAATCTTTAGTACCCCTTAGACTTATTTTTTTCACTGCAATAATGTTAGAATTATCTGCTATGAAAAGTGACAAGAATGGCAACACTGCAGCTGATATTTCTTTGAATTTATACATTGCTCCTGCTATGTCTCTTATCTTTCAGGAAGGAGATAAGCAATTTTTACCTACTGATGTTTTTCTGCATTTCAAATGGTCCCTAGCTTTTGATTTCTTTAATGACACTTCATTTACACTCGTAACTTGCTCTATCATCAATATGAAGAGGAGTATAGCAGATATTTATTGCATAATGTTCACAGTCTTTTCAAGAACTATTCAAAGAAAGCTTTCAGACACTTAAAATGCTCAGTGTGCCCTACCACAAAGAAAAAGTTAAAACACAGTCTGTGACAATGTACAGATAATAAGAGAAAATCACATTAAATGGCTTTTGGAATTTTTACCTTCAGTTCATTAAAGTTAAAGGAAGTAGTTTGAGAGATTATTCATATTTTTATAATGTCAATAGGAATAAAGGTTAAATGGAAAGGAGGCGATAATTGCAAGGAGCCAAATGTATCATTTTTCAGACCATCTGTGAACAGAGAGTTGACTGTCATGAAAAACAAAAACTGGCAGGATGCACACCAGTCACCAAAAAAATCTCTGAACAAAATGTCCATCTCACAAGCAGCTT
The DNA here is from genome assembly GCA_008033365.1 of Pseudorectes ferrugineus. Lineage (NCBI taxonomy): Eukaryota > Metazoa > Chordata > Aves > Passeriformes > Pseudorectes > Pseudorectes ferrugineus. The sequence goes on from QWTY01008552.1 coordinate 9,701, forward strand.
CCAGATCATTTAGGACTGGGTCATAATGGAAGCTTAAATAAATATTAATTATGCAAACAACACTTGTGCGCAGGGAGTATAAAATGAAAGAAAAAAGGCATAAAAATCCTCCCCAAACTTCTCTCCCCACTCCACTGCAGCTGCTCAGGATTTACTGCAAGAGCTCAGGAAACAAATGCTTCACAGCTCAATAACTCAGGAAATGTCCAGTGAAAATACTTATTTCCTGAGTAGCCAGCTCCTCCAACAAACTAGAATAAGGTATTAATTCAAAATAAAGGAATATAGAAGTAAAAGCAGGAGATCCTAAATTTCTGTTAAACTGTAGGGAAAAAATCACAATTTTCTCCTATTTCTTAACTCCCAGAGCAGGGATCACTTGAAGCAAAACTTTAATTTTCAAGCCATTGTCTAAGACAATTGCAAATAAGATTCACCTGTTTGGCCAATTATCTAAAATTGAGAAGCAACAATTTTTATTAAAATTTGTGAACGAGCAGCCTGGAACAGGAATCCTGTTTGCCCCCTGCCAGGGCATGGCCATCAGCCCCCGATGACCCCAGCCCTCAGAGCCCCCACGTCAGGCACAGCCCTGGTCACTCTGCTTTGGTAACAACCCCTGAGCAGCTCCTGACAACCCTGCAGCCTCAGAAAGGGACACTGCTCAGGTCTAAACCGGCATTTTTTTTGTCACACAACCATTTTCGGTGGAGAACAGTGTCAGCTGTGGCGTAACTCAGTGAACGTTTCCCACACAGAGTTTTTTAACTGAGATGGGAACTTCAAGAAAGTTCAATGTGCAGGCCTCAGTGCTTCTCAAACCTCCGTGAATCTGCAGAAATGGGTCTGGGAATCTCATTAAATGTGTCCCCAAGAGGGAACAAGTGCTCACTTCCTCGGTTCCTGGCTAGAGCCACTAGTTACACAAGAATGACAAGAAAAAGACTTGGCTGTCCTGTGTAAAGGACCAGAGGAGGTTAACAAATCCTACATCTTTATTTTCTTGGAGCTAAACATCTTAAATCCCTGACAGAAACGGGGCACTGGGAGAGTCAGAATACAAGGAGGATTAATAAGAAGGATGCAATTTGATGGCGTCCTGTCTCCCTGACAGCAGATGAGGTGCCCCCAAACTCAGTCCTAGAGTTTCACATGGGAACCCATGACCTGGGGAAGAACAGATAAAATTACAGTCTTCTACCAACTGTTTAGATATAGTCTCATCTTAATCTTTAATTGGGATATCACTGCCAAAATTGTTTTCTTTCACATCTGGAGTCAGAAGGAGGAAGTTCCACAGAGCTTTTGCAGTACAGGAATGAGATGTTATAGCCCAGAAAATTACTGGAGTGCAGAATTACTATTATAAACAGCAATGTTTATGGCATCACGCTGAAAATCACCTACAAAATGACACACATTTTCTGGTCTTGCTTCAGACATGGATACTTTTATACAAATTCAGGAAGAAATATATACCTTTTCAAAGGTCAGTGTGTAGCCACTGATGCAATTTGATGCATTTAGCACAGCACAGGAGTGGATTACCCAGCCAGCCACATAATGTAGAATCCAGCTCAAAATCACATCAGATATTGTTTGCTTGCCTTTCACGTAACACAGCAAGGAAATCTCTCTCTGCCTGTCCTCTCACAATGGAAAAAAGAAGGCAAATATTTCCCTTACAAACCTCGCTTAATTCTAATCTTTGCCAAACCCCACACTAACTCAGCTGCCTACAGCAGAATCTCCACCTCAGGAAACATAATGGTGTAATGCCACTTTATTATTCCTGTGTTCAGAATCAGGGCAATTCTCCCTGGACAGGACAGCTGATACCCTTGAAAGCAGAATTATATATATGTCTCTGTGTGCAAGACGGTGACAGCCGAGGAAATTCTGCATCTGTTTAAAGCATAATGTGTGTTTGTACACAGTTTTCCATCTCAGGGCCCAGCAGGATCCCGCTGGGAGTGTCTGCCTGCATTGCTCTGCGTGGTGCCCCTCCAAGTCACATCACTGAGCTGAAGGCTGAGTGCACCTGGCAGCAGCAGGAGCAGCCACCGTGTCCCCTCCCGGCAGCGCCGTGCACGGACCCTCCAACACACGCGGGGCCTGAGCTCCCTGCCATCACTTGGCACCAGCTCTGTCGTTCCATTACTCCAATTAGTGCTTCTGCCAGAACAAACAAAACAAAAATATTGTCGCACTGGGAACTGGCAAGTTGTTCAAATGACTGCAGAACAGCTCCACTGGTCACAACCCAAAATAAGCCAAGCAGCTCCCCCTGAAAACTTTCATGAAACTTTCTCATGATAATTTTGATGTTTCAAAATAAACAGCCTTAATCAAGCTGTGCCTGATTTATCAGAATGGAAAGACCCACACAAGACCCACTGTGGATCTCTATGAAACGTGAATTGCTACTTTCAGCTAATTTTCATCCCTCTAATATTGTGCAAGTAATCAAGCAGGCCTAAAGTGTGTCAGACTGAGAGCTCACAGGACTCATCTGGCTCAACTTCAGTGCTTATATAGCTTTCTAGAGATTTGTCATTCTGGAAACCACAGCTGTAATTTACAAAGGTCCATTTCTATTTGCTATTGCTGTTACAGTTGGGTTATGTTACAGCTGACAAACTCCTACAGCACCTCTGAGGAGATGAGAACTTTCCATGCTCATTCCAGTGGCTACCGAAGTTGACACTTTCACAAAACTATTTCCACACTGTTTATCTTCAACCGCATTCGGCTGCTCTACAATTGAGGTTTGGCAGCTCTACATCCCAGAAAGTATTGAAAGGGCCTACAACGTTTCACCCCAGGCAGTGATCAAGAATACAATAATAGCTCAAAATAAACCAGATGTTTACAGTGCAAAAGGATTACACACTTCCCATTGCACATCTCTTCTTTCACTAATGCACAGGTTATGCACGTAGCTAGTGCACAAAAATCAGTGGAATGCAGAGTATAACTGACTGTTGTTACAAAGTGTTAGATTCAGAAAGGAACTCAATCCCTCCATAGACAGTGACATTGAAGGCAGGTCCATCAATCCAGAACCCACAGGCTGAAATAAAGGCCTTGTCAAAAGGGCAAAACAGGCAGTGGGAGCACATAGCAGTGGCACCAGGAGGTTCTTTTGAGTGCCCAGGTGTACTGAATTGCTCTGAAGGATGATACCACTTGCATTTAGCACCTGCAGCAGATGAACAGAGCAGGTTTTGCACTGACTTCAGTGAGAATCTGCTGCAGCTACAAAGGTCTGGTCGCTTCTGCAAGCAGACTGTGAGAGCTATGCAAAAGCAGAGGATGCCAAAAATGGTCTGGTCAACAGCCAGATCAGTTCTGCTTGCCTAAAACTGAGGGCAATTTAGATTAAGATTTCTTCTCTGTGAAAAGAGAAGGAGGTAATTAACTCAAGCCAAAGGTAATTTAGCACCAGAGATGTGTGCAGTCAGTTAATGGAAAGGGATCGTATATATGCAATTCATTTTTGTGTAGCAGCTTCAAGCTGTCATTTTAATCGCTCCTTTAAATCACTAAAATTAGAGAGATTAAACCTATCTGTCCTTCTCGCTAGCACAGGGCAGATTTTCCTATGTGTAGATCATTATTTGTCAGAGATACTCCCCCAAAGACTCTTTTTTTCCCTGCTTCTTTCTCACCCTCTCCTCTCCCTCTCACATGTGCTTTAAAAAACAAATGCTTGTACTAAGGAAGCCAGGCCCTCCTGCCAACCACAGCTCCCATCCCACTCCCATCCTCTCCCATAATGTCACCTTGTTCTGGTGAGAAATGGGATGTTCTCCGCAGCGTGGTCGGCAGGCTGGAGGAGGAGGAGGAAGGCAGCTTTGAAGCATGCTGGAAATACAATGTACCAGCTAAAATCGGGTGACAGAGCTGTTGAAACAAAGCTGCTGTGTTCATTAGGGAACAGCTCGTTTGTTTGGGTGGAAGTATTTGCTTCTTGTCTAATATTACTTGTCCGTGTTGGGAGATCTTTACTCTCCTGCTTCAGCTGAGGAAGACATAAGCTTCTCAAAGTTCTTTTAACCTATCTGGTACAAATATTAAAGAAAAAATACCCAAGATCAGTTTAGATCTTGAATTCAAGTTTTTGTCAAAACAGTCTCCTTGAAGCCCATGTTCAGTAGAATGGTCTCAAAATAAAATGACTGATTTCAAATTCAATTATTTTTCTTCAAGTTATGTTAGACATTCTTAGGAGAGAAGAAATCTGTGTTGGCTATGCTTATGTAAGTACTTTCTACTATATTAATTGTTAACAAAAATGGCATTATTTTGCCAACTTGGCTTCATCCATACAACTATTCAGAGATTTTAAGTAAGACTCAAGTCTCTTCAAGTGACAGAGAGCATCTTCATACCTGCGAGTGTTAACAAGTATGAGAGCCTGCAGAGACAGCAGTTTTGGTAAATGAACACCAAAAAGTGATATTTCTTTAAAGATCAGTGCATGATATCTTATTAATCCTGGCACTGTGCACTGATTCTGCGCAGAACAGATGTAAATAAAAAGTTAAGGAGGAAAAAAAAAAAGCAACAGCGCGTTTCAAAGAATTGTACAAAAATAAACCAGGGAAATTCGCAAGTTCTAGAAGCCACAGGTGGAAGAAATAATTCTCCATGTAAATTGTTTTTATCTAGTGCCAGGGTTTGTGTGGGTGCTGTGTAGATTACACTGCTGTTGCTTAAGTCCTGTAACATCTGTAGGATTTCTGCAGCAAGACTACAAATGATTGGTGAGTATTTTGGCAGGAGGTTCCTCTCCCACGTTTCCAGTCTCACTGCTTGTTTTGACACTGGCTGTGTGACAGACTTGGAGAGAGGAGGAATTCACTCCTAAGGAGATAGGGCTCGCTGCAGCTGCAGCTCCACTCCAGGACTATTCATGGCAAAGCTTAAACAAGGGATTAGCAGGATACCTGGTAGGATGAGACCATTCACATTCAAATTTTTGTAGGGAGTTTTCCATATTATAAGGCAGACATGGGAGCAGATCTAAAGAACATCTGTGTGGATTTTGTCACTGATTAAAGCAGAAATCAAGAACCAGTTTTATGAAGGTGTATAAACAGAGGGAGAAGAAATTGCTGAGGTCCATTCCTATGTTAGAATCTGTTAGTATTGTTATACTATTTTTATAAATTGGGAAAGGAATAAGGTATGCAACAGCCAATTAATGGTGACAGAGCAGTTCGGCTGCAGCAAGCCATGAGCCATCCATCACATCCCTCACAAGAGAAATGACATGTAAAAGACAGAACCTGCTCTATTTATCCCTACAGTGCATATTATCATCCATACAGGCCCCAAGCTGTGCACCTGGGGTGCCTTATTTAACTGTTTGTACTTTCACTTCATGTTTCTTTTCATCTTTATCATGCTGTTAAAATAAACAACTAATATGCAAATTTTCTGGAAGAGAACAGAAAAAATATGTTTAAGATAGGTAGAGATTAATATTTAACCAAGCAGATGAATTAAACAATAGGAAAAGTGGCACAGCTTGGCATCATCAAAGCAGCTAACTGTAAATTAAGCGGAAATAATAGCAATAAAATCAGCAAGTTAAAAAACACCTGATGAAAGGCATGAGAAGCTAAACCTGATTTCAGGTTTCAGAGAAAGGTTTCATTCACAGTTCAGGACCACTGCAGGCAGCGCTCCCCTGGGTGCTTACCTAAAGAGAGGCAAAGCCAATGCACACCACGTGAGAGCTGTCCAGGGCTTTGCATGCTTATCAGTTGATAAAGTTATCATTGCATGGGGACAGCCATGCTGAAATGCTATGGCCAGAACTCTCTGCAGAGGATAACTGCATGTCCTTCAGGGCTGGTTCTGAGAGAGTGTGTGAGCACAGGCCCTTGCTGTGAGTCTGCTACCCCTCTTGTCTCAGTGCATCCCAGTCAGAACTGGGAGGTGGGAACTGGAGAAGAGCTAAGGCATGGTACCCCGGGAAAACAAAATAAAACAACCAGCAGTAAACACTCCCAGGATCCCCAAAATAAAATAAATAACTAAATAAACTAATAAATAAAATTTAAAAAAGACCACCAAAACACAAAATGGCCAGAAGGCTTCAGGGAACAGTGAGGACAGAAGACACAGAGGTGACTTGTGCCTCCTAATATTCCCCCACAACCTCCAACTGATTTCAGCTGCTGGTCCTGTTCTACTTTGCCAGTCTAGTAACCTCAAATGACCCCTGCCTGCAGGTAATTTTCCACTCTGGAACCCAGGTAAGTCTGTTCCCTTCAGAGTGTCCCTCAGCAGAACCTCACTGAGCTTCCACTGCTTGCACGGAGAGTCACAAACTCCTGCTCATTTTGAAACTTGGCCCCATGAAAACCATCTGATGTGTCCTATACCTTGCACCAGAAAAGGCAGGAAATCATAGAATTATAGAATTGTTAGGGTTGGAAAGGACCTCTTAGAGCACTGAGTCCAAGCCTTTACCCACACCACTGTGTTCACTGCTGCTGCTACCCTTCCCTGGCATCCATCTTTTTACAGAATGTTCTCATCAACCCTCCAGCCCTCTCTGCTCTGAACTTCACATGCACAGAAGCCATTTCACACCTCACCTCCTCCTTGGTTGCAAACTCTCCACCCTTTCCAGCTCTCACTCTCTCACCTCCATCAGGACTGTAAAAAACCTTCAATATGTGTGCAAATTCTGCATTTGTACTGTGGTACCATAATAGTCTTCCCTGGTCCTTTCCATATAATTCCTGACACTTCCTTTACCCTTCTGGCTCCTGCTGAGCACCAAGATCATTTCAGGAAATGATCTGTTCTCATCCTCAGTCCAGAGCCAATCCTTTCAGGTGCAGAGCTCAGACTGTTTTGCCTCGTGTGCATGACTTGCTATTAATCAACACTGGATTTCATCTGCCACTCCGCTCATGTTCCACGTAGGAGTACTGTAAATGACACACGTCACAGTGTCTGCAGCAGGGAAGCCAAGCAAAGACTGAACAAAAACAAAAAACCCCACCATCTCATTCCCTGCCCAGAACTGATTCACTGATTGGTCATGCCCATCCTACAACATGAACGAGAAAGGAGACCCCTGGGAAAAAGAAAGGCATTACTTTAAAAAATCTCACAATCATGATAACACACACATGGGAAATAAAATTATTTGATTCAGCCAAATTTGAACTTCATGACTCTGCAACTTTGGTACTATCTCTATCAGGAATAATTGCACCAAGTTACAAAACAGGTGATTCCATGGTGTAAGGTCTGGTTTGTAACCTTCAGTTTTTATACTCATTACAGGTGGACACTGGATTACTCCAACTTAGTCTCCTGAGACTCAAAACCACACATTTTCTTGTCAAATCTGCTGCACAACCTTCTGCTTTTTACATCACTCAGGAGAATGACCTTTAATGAAGAGCTATCTTAAACAGCAACACAAAAGAGAACTTACAGATTTTAGGAATGTTGTTTTTTCCCTTCAACATTCCCAAGTTTTGATGTTCCTTCAAATGACTGCATAATTGAAGACTGCATTTTCTCTCATACTTCAGTATTATGAATACTGAAAAGCAGTGATTTTAACAATACAAAAGCAGTATTTTTTAATTTAGTTAGTTCCTAGTGGGAAAACCCAGTATTTTTTATTCTTACTTTGCTTTCTAAACAATTTGTAAAGATACTGTGTTAACTCATAAAGCAAACTGAAATTAATTCATAAAGCAAATTGCATCAGTGATTTCATGCAGTGTCTGATTCCAAAGGCAGAGAATATTCATCATTCAAATAAAAATTGCTAAATAGAAGTTTGTGACAGGCTCACCACACAGTGTCATCATATAGCACATACAGGACAAGCACGGAGCCAGACCCAGCCAGCAGGGCTGTAGGAAAGGCAGGTCCAGCCTGGTCCCCTCCTGTGACCAGGTGACACACCTGGCGGACGAGGGGAAGGTGTGGATGTGTCACCTGGACTCCCACAGCATCTCCTGGAAAAGCTGCATCCCAGGGCTCAGAGAGGGGCACCTCCCCTGGGATAGCAACTGCCTGGTGGCTGGGCCCAGGGACAGTGGGGACACTGCTGCACCCAGCTGGTGTCCGGTCTCCAGCAGTGTCCCCGGGGAGCAGTGCTGGGCCAGTCCTGTTCAATACCTTTCGTGATGGGCTGGGAGAGGGGATCGAGTGCTCTGTCAGTGGATGACACTGAGCTGGGTGGGAGTGTGGCTGTGCTGGAGGGCAGGAAGCTCTGCAGAGGGATCTGGACAGGCCGGAGCCATGGGCCCAGGACAATTGGATGAGGTTCACCAAGGCCAAGGGCCGGCTCCTGCAGTTTGTCCTCAACAACCCCCTGCAATCCTGGCTGGGGTAGAGGGGCTGGAAACCTGGGAAAGGCCATGGGGTGCTGGTGACAGCAGCTGGACATGAGCCCGGGGGTGCCCAGGTGGCCAAGAAGGCCAATGGCACCTGGGCTGTGTCAGGAATAGTGTGGCCAGCAGGAGCAGGGCAGTGACCGTCCCTCTGTGCTGGGCACTGGTGAGGCTCCATCTCCAGGGCTGTGCCCAGTTCTGGCCCCTCAATCCAGGCTGGACCCTGAGGGGCTGGAGCGTGTCCAGGGCAGGGAACGGAGCTGGGAAGGGGCTGGAGCACCAGGAGCGGCTGAGGGAGCTGGGAAAGGGGCTCAGCCTGGAGAAAAGGAGGCTCAGGGGGGACCTTGTGGCTCTGCACAACTCCCTGACAGGAGGGGGCAGCCAGGGCAGGGTCAGGCTCTGCTCCCAGGGAACAGGGACAGAACAACAGAAAATGACATCAAGT
>QWTY01008554.1:0-12893 GCA_008033365.1 Pseudorectes ferrugineus
CACACACACAGAGATATATATATACATATCAAATCTCAGGCTTCTAGCATCAAATACCTATCCCAGGGAACTTGGAGGCAAATATTATTTCTATCCCACATGTATTGAACAATACCCAGGGAAAAAATTGGCAGGTTGCAGTCCAGTTCCCAGCACTGCTCTTCCTGTCACGTTGTCACTACAGGCACCAACTGATCCCCAGGGCAGCTGGAAGTGTGAAAGCTGAAGAGGCCACAGTCACAGCCCCTTTACTTGGCCTCTCCTGGAGCAGGGCTATGACACTGAATGTCACTGGGCGCAGACAGGCAGGGCTAGACAGACCATTAAACTGAAACTAAAGCAGCCCCTGAACTCTGGGGTACAGCCATCTCACCAGAAAGCCTTGCTTGTGGTTTTCAGCAACACCCAAATAGCTTTTTCTGAGGGTTTCTTGAATCCTGCCATAGCTGGGTACAAGCAGAAAAGTGGCAGATGCTAATCCTTCCCCTCACAAACTTCCCTCACTGCATGTCTCAGTCTACCAGAGACCTTGGCATCCTCTCACCCATATCAGACAAACAGAAACTGCAGGCAGCAGCTACTTCATCTGGCAGGTTTCTTCCAAAATGTAGCAGCTGACAAACCTCAGAAGCCTGTAGGCAAAGTGTCTTCTACAATTTCATGACGTGCACGAAAGTGCTTCAATTTAAGCCATGTTTAACTGCAGCGATGAGCAGGCTGGACCTGTGACACGTGCACTTCTCTGAAGCAGACACATGCAGAGCACAATTTGGCCCCTACCACACTCCTTGCTTCCCTCACCCAACTACTGAGCTAAAGAGAAAAAGCAGAACCGCTCAGAATGAGGAGTATTTTACACAAAGCAACCTGTCAGCGGCTCCTGCCAAGCTCCCACCTGCTCTGTGAGAGCCCGGGGGTTATCGGAGCTCCCAGCTGCATCTTCCATCATGCAGGAAGCTGCTGCTGGAACAGCCGTGTCAATGGGAACAGCAGAAGGCACGACCTGAACAAACTGGGGCTTGGATTTCTCCGCGCTGCATTCATTTTTTTTCCTTCGAAAGGCAGTTATTGAAAAAATAAGTATCTACTGCATAACCTTTTAAAGGGATCTTACTGCACGCAGAGGCAGATAATAATCCTTCTTCCATATGGATGAGGGCAGAGGGGCATCAGCTTTTTGACAGCTATCCAATGCTGTCTGCTGGCTGTAGTATTCCCCTGGCTGTCTGCAGCCTTTGTACAGCCAGGATGAGAAAGACAGGTTTTTTCCAGCAGAGCAAGATAAGGTTGCTTTGAAAATCCTTCCACTCATCCAGACAAGGCAGACAGCAATCCAGAAAGAGGGAAGGAGTTGGCTCAAGAAAAAAAGACCCCTCAAATCTCAGCTCATGAAGAAAATGCCCCAGCAGTCTCTGGACAGGACAAAGCTTGCAAAGAGAGCAAGGGGAAAAACAAAAGCACAGAGCTGGCCAAACTCCCTGCTCGAAGAACCACAGCTCTCCTGTCCGAGTGCCTTTTGCTTCCTACAAACCACACCCCAGCAGAAGACTTTCCCTCCCAGGCTGATGGGTCACCCTGTCAGAGCCCTGCTGGAATGGTCCTTTTAGGAGAACGTCAGGAGACACTCTACCACCTCTTGAAAAATCCAAGCCTCTCTTAGACAGATACTTCAAAGCTGTATCAGTCCCTGTCCCCAATCCCAAAAGAACTGCGTATGAGAGGACAGCTCAGAAAGGCTATTGATACATGAACTATATTTAGCCAGACTTGGGGTTCCCCCTCCATCTCAAACCAGCCGGCTCTCCACGAATCTCCAATTTCATTCACTATCTGCAGGGAATCACAGCTGAGATCCTGCCTGCTTTCAAGAGGACAAGATTTGAGAGTGATTAAGATGCTCCCCAGTGGGACTTCAGGGGATCAAAGATTTGCCCCTGCTTAGAAGGGCAAAACTAGCTGGTTTATAAATGTTCTCCCAAGATCATAAAGGTTGGCTAAACACCAACAAAGACCCCAAATCCCATGATCCAAAGCTGGCACTTTCTGTTTTGCCCATGAGAGAAGCAGCAAGCAGAACCCGTTTCTTTTTGCCCCGCTCAACCATGAACTATTTAAAGCTGTAAATAAATAAATAAATAAGCAGTAAGGTTCCCTGCTGGCTCAGCTCGGAAGACCTGGAAGAAGCTGCTCACACTGCAGCAGAGTTTCATTCCCAAGTAGCCATATGGGCCCTCTGTGCATGGGCTGCACTACAACCTACAGACACTCCTTCCAAACCAGAGCAGACCTACCTGGAATGGCCAGTGACAGCAGGCATAAGATTCATTTTTATTTTCTCTCCATCTCACAGTATCAACCCTGTGGGGTGAAACACTGTCTTGAATTCAGCCAAAGTTTAACTTCTCCCTGAAAGCGGTGGGATCAATTCTCTACTAATTAGTAATGTGCCTGCTCTCTCATCCCAAGTATCTGTACCTTTCCAACGCTTTCATGGACTCCACCACCTGGTGCTTAGGCCAGCAGCATTATCCCAGGCCAAAATTACTGCTATAGAACCAATTTCTCCCTTTTTACTGTAGAGAGTAGCAAACTAGAAACATAAAAGTCACCTACTGTGTTGTCTTCACAGGGAAGAGCTCCTTGTAAAACTGCCTAGGAGAAAGAGCAGTGAGGCAACACACTGTCAAACACAGAGACAGATACAGCTGTGTTTCAGATGCAATTTCCCAGCACTGGAGACCATCAAAAGGTTTGAGAAAGGGGATATGTTACATGCAGGCATTCACGTACTCAGAGGCAGCTTGAGCTTCAAAAGCGGAAAAAACCCAACAGAAAACAGGAAAGGATGGTGGGGGAGAGAGAGAAAAAACAAGAAAGGGGAAGGAACAAATCTGAAGATGTTTTCAGATGATTTTCCTGTCCTTGCATAACACAGTGGACTGTCAGGTACACAGCTTGGAGCTGCTTGAAATACTCAATACTAATAATGCCCTTCTGTCAAGAGTGCTTGAGATGAAAGGAATTAAAATTGCACCTGGCATTTAGTGCAGCACCACACTTGTTGAGCGTGGAGCCTGGGCTGCTGCCAGGTGGGCAGCACGGGACCTTCACTACATCATCTCCCAGGCATGCCCTCTGCTCTGGCCACACTCCTGCATGCAGACTTTGCTCTCTGACAGGTTGGGTTCATCTCCAGCAATTCCGGTGAATTTAGTGGTTTGCCTGTGTCAGCCAAATTTGTTCCTGTTCTCTTCAGGATGACTAACACAGCAAAGATGCAACTGTGATTTTGCAGGCTGGAATTCAGACAACATAACTGCTGTGAATCAGAGGGTATCGCTCTGGATTTGCCCTTCCTGACAAACTCGGGATGTTTCACCAGGTCTGCAAATAGGCAAACAAAGGAAAGGCAGCTGACTCCATCCCCCCAGTGCAGAATTTCTGATCCTGCCCCAGCCTTTGAGAATGGGAGGCATCCTTATCATTTCTTCTCATTTTCTCACTTCCTAGTCTAGCCTGTACATCCTAGACAGAAAACAGAGAGACCATGTGAAAGGCTCCTTCTGTTGGCTCAGACAGAAACTGGGAGGTTTTCCAAGCCCAATTCTGTAGGCTCCAGGAATCAGATTGTCTGGAGAAGATCCGGGTACATATCTGAAGTTTTGAAACTCAGTCTCAGAAACTCGAACTGAGTTTCATATCCAACTCATATCCTCGTATCCCATTCTCAGTAGTACCCAGCATTCCTCCCTTTAAACCCGTGCTCCACTCTGAGCCCAAAGCCACCACAAGAATCTACTGAACGCCACTTAGTTGATAGAAAATCAAAACATTATTGTCAAGCTGAACCAATTAGTGAGATTCTTGTTTTGTCTTGCAAAAGCACTGGCAAAAGGGGCCGTAGTGCCTCAAATCTATGACATGCACTCATCTGAGTCAAAGACAACCATGCTCCAACCACAATAAAAATGCCTGTAGGAAATCCTCTCTGCATGCAGTCCATGCAGTTCTATTCCCAAATCAGGCACTGGACTTGCTACTCTGCAGCTGAGATACTCCATAAAGGTTCTCGAGCTACCTGTGACACAATCAAACAAAGTTCATGTTCACCACTAAGCACAGTGGCTTTGCTGTTCCTGGGAATACCATGCCCTCCTACAACCACTACCCAAATCGGGATAAATAATGCTTTTAGCCACAGTCCAGGCTCCAGACAATAGCTTTTCACTGCTATGCCTTAACCCCAGCGGATCTTTTCAGAGCCCGTGATTCATTTCAGAGGCTGTGGTGGGGTTTTGTCCTTCCTGCTGCCCTCCAGCTCTGCTTGTGAATACATCCCATTCTGCCAGATCAATCACAGGCGCTTTGCAAAATGAATGGGGGCTGCAGAGAAGGCAAGCGAGTTCACAATCCCGTCTTCCAAATTATACCCAAAAAGGCTCCAGAATGGGAACAGTCTACTTGATTGCAGTACCTACCCCAGCCCCATCTGGGCAGGATAAAGTCTTTTTCAAGCAAGCCAAACTTGCTAATGTGCTGCCAAGGCAAAAGGCCTTTGGTACTTCAAACACAGAGGAATCATACGCCACTTCCCAGGGAGAGTTTAGGAGATGAGATGTGGTATATGTTAAATTAATGCCAGAATAACCACAGCAGCTGCTGACTCCAGAGATCTTATTCAGATCCTCCCACTCTCCCAGCTCTGAGGCTGGCAGAGCCGAGTACTCCGGTGGCCAGGCTGACCAAAAGCCCTGTCACAGATGCTCACAACAAACAGGTCTGTCTGCCTGCCTGCTGTCAGAGCAGGATTTCAATTTTGGGCCTGGCCAGTTAAGCTGGGGTTTTGTTTTGCCTTCCCTATTCCCCTGCCAGGCAGGAGATCATGGTACAACTGCCAGGTTTGGTTTGCTCATTTGCAATTCTGGCTGGAGTTCAGAGCCATGGAGATGGGAGGCCCTCACACCTCCTGAATGGATTAGCCCCCGACGCTGCTGGGCATGGGGGACAGCCATTCCCAACTGGATTGTAAAGTGTTGATGCTGCCGGGCATCAGGGACAGCCATTCCTAACTGGATTGTAAAGCACTGACAGATATTGAAGGGTCTGGGGCTGCAAGACAGGGCATTGCTTATTGCCCTCTGGCTCTGGACAGAAGGAACAAAAATTTGATTTTTCCATTTCAGTACTCACACAGCATCAAACCACACACTCAGCTTGCAGGTTCTGTGCCACTGTGGCATCCCTGCAGCAGCCCAGGCTGTCCTGGGCATCCCTGCAAGCAAACCAGAGTGATTGCCAGTGTGGTACAGTAATAAATTAGCCTCACCACAATGTGACAGGCTATCATATAAAACTGGTAGTCTTTGCAAAGCCTAATGGTCAGCAAGCACACAGTGGTTATGGGACATGCAACATTCCCAGGCTCCTGCAATGGGGGAAAGACTGAGCTGTCTGTTCTGGCTGGACTGATACTAATAGTCACTGCGGGGATGTAAAGCTGATAAGCAAAGACAGAGCGATGTGATGGTGGTTAAAGGTCAGGCCAGGGGGCTCGGGGCAGCTTGTTACAGCTAAATGCTTCCTAGGCAGCATTCCTGCAGCCACTGTTTTCAGCAATGCCAGCTACACTCACTGCAATGCAATTACAGTCTGTGAAAGTGGAGAAGTAAATCTACCCCTCAGTTCAAGTGCTGACACGGCTCCAAACCTGCCCCTTCCACAGTCCCTGAGCACAGTGAGCGGCCACGGACACCCTGGGCCAGCTCTGCCTGTCCTGCTCCACCTACTCACACCCAAGCCAAGGCACTGCTCAACACTCTTTTATAACGCTGCCATTTCCCTCCCCACCTCGCAACTCTGCCTGTCCTCTTCCACCTCCACAGATGGCCACATCCTGCCCTTCCTGTTTCGCTCATCCACCTTCTAAACATTGCCTAAAACCTCCTCTGGCTGCTAAGGACGACCTGAACTCCTGCAGGCTTTGGGGACGGCTGGTCACCACCATAGTGACAAAAATGCTATCGTAATTCACACGTGCATACGTACACATAGATCTGCACACACTCCTTATCTCCATACCAGACCATGTCCAGCACTCCCTCCAGAGCTGGAGGAGCCATACTCAGGATCAGACTCACGCTCATTCTCACACATTTGGAATACATGTTATGCAACATCTTGTCATCTGTTCCCAAGCAGTTGCCTTCACAAATTTCATTTGCCTTGTTCCTTCAGTCAAACCATTTTCAACGGGCCTTAACTCCTCTGCAAAAGGACATCTGAGACACCAAGCTCTCTGCTTGAGTTACTTGAGCCTGCCCCAAACACAGCACGAGAGGATACCACCCACTGCACACACGCTGAGGCAGGAGGACTTCAGATAACAATCCTCAAATACTTCAGAAAATGAAAAAAAAGGAATGAGAAATTTAAGTTCTTCAGTGCTGAAGCTGCTTACAGTCTCCCATGTCCATATTATGGTGTAATTCTGCAGCAATTTTCACTCTGCTTTTAATCGTGAGAATCTTGCACCACCTCACACCTTCCTGCTGCAGAGCAGACTTCCACCTATGCCTCCTCCCCAAGTGCTTTACTTGGGCTTATCACAAAGATAAGCCTGAGCAGATGGTTGGGGTTAAAGACACAAAAGAGACAAAATATGTTTTCAGATAAGATTTCATTCGAAGCAGAAAACAGGACCAGGGAAACAGAGAGGCCCCAGAAAGGGTCCTATAGCATTAAGGAGTCAGACTCTTTGAGAGATGGACAGACAGTAGAACATACAGGAGAGCTCAGGGACCAAGACAAGAAAGTAGAGGAGAGCTCAGAACTCTGGACGGAGACTGTCACCAGAGCAGCTGAGCCAACAGCAGCAGCTGGCCACCACCAGAACACGTGGGCTGTGTTACACATCTCGGGTTGCTCCCAAGGTAAGTTCAATAAAAACAAGTGTCACAAGACACAGGAAGGAAGAAGGAAAGACAAGGGAAGTTGTCAAAGTATAAAGGTTGCAGTGCTGCTTGTTTTCTTCTTGTGGCTCTGGAGCTGTCCCGGAGAGGAAGAGGTACATTTGCAGGAAGGCTACAAAAGCCAAGAGATCACAAGAGAACACACGCAGAGATTGCCAGGAAAGGAAAACACAGCAGTCAGGACACTGGGGCTCTCCGCTGGAATAGTATGAAACATTCAGCTGTCTGCTTATGCAAGGCTGAGGGCAGACTTTCCAAGCACAGGTCTGGCTGGTCTAAGCCCCCCACTCCAACAATTACAAGTGGATAGATAAAGAAAATACAAAAAAAAAAAAAATTAGAAAACCCAACTACTAAACAGGCTTTAAACTTTTTTAAATGCAAAGGGGCCCGTGAGGACAGCAGAGGGAGGAAGAACTATTTTTCTCCTCTGTCAGCTCAGCTCAGTCACTCACACAAACCTGCTCACTTCTCTAGACAGGCTTGTTCGAACTGATTTCATCAGAGGCCATGGACGTTGTGTCCCTTGGAGCGAAGTTTTGAGATATATATATAGGGACGAGAGAGGGGGGAAAAAAACCAAAGCAAAAAGCAATGTCACTTTACTTTCACATTCATGAGATTAACAGCTGAGATTTAAAATTTTTTAATTTTCTATTTTTTTTTTTTTTTTGCTTTAAAAGTGAAAAGTCCTTCCCCTCCCTAAACCTTTCCCTGCCGCTTCCTGCCCATGGAACATGATGCTCCAAACCCCGGCGAGCCCCGGGCCGGTACCGGGGGCAGCACTTGGGGTCCCTCCTGTCGGGGGCCGGCACATCCCCGCCCCCACGGCTCCGAACCCCCGCAAACCCCTTGCTCGGAGGGGGTCTGGCAGCGGCGCATGAACCCAAAACTGGGGGGGAAATCACTCACCGTCGCTTGGCCGAGCCGAAACCTCCGGGAGCCGCGAAGCCCCCAGCCCCGGGAGGCAGGGATGCAGGGACAGAAGGATGTAGGGACAGGAGGATGCAGGGCTGGAGCGCGGAGCGATGCGCGGCTCCGCGCGGCCCCGCGCGCTCCCCGCGCACAATGTACCCGCCGGGCGGGACCGGCCGCGCGTGGGACAGCGGGGGCGGGGCCGCCCGCCGCCACCGCCACCAATCAGCGGGCGCCGCTCCTGTGACGAGCCCTTCCGCCACGCCCCCTGCGGGAGCAAAGACCAATAGGAGGGCGGGAGGGCGGCTTGTGGGCGGGGCGAGGGGAGACGTCTGTCCCCGGGGCCGAGGGCCGCCTTCCGCCGGGCCGGCCCTGCCGAGCTGCGGCCGCTCCGTCCGGGCCCCGCGCCGGCTGCTCCGGAGCTCCCCGGGGCAGCGGCCCGCGCTCCGCTTCGGTCTCCCGTGGAGCCACCCCGGGCGGGAACCCGTCCCCTGTGCCCCGGCCTCTGCCCCCGCAGTCAGCGCGCCGCGGGGTCCTGCCGGGCCGGCCCTGCCCCCGCGTGTCCCGCAGGATGGGCACCCCGCGGAGTGATGTCCCGGCGTGTCACTCACCCACCGCCCGCCCACGCCTGCGGCGGGACAGGGAAAGTCAGCAAAACCCGGCTAAAATTCAGGCAGATTTGTGAAATCGCCGGCCTCGGCAGAATTTCGGTGCGTGAGGGATGTGAAGGTCAGCAGGCCCACCCCCGGGGCCGCTGCCTGCAGGGAGCTGCAGACAGCCTGGGATCGGACGGAGGCTGGCCAGGGGCCGTGCCCCTGCGTGGGGACCGCCCGTGGGTCGGTGCCGTCATCTGGAAGGGGCAGGGGGGGACGTGGCAGTGCTCCCTTAAGCAGCAGTGTGGGCTGAACCTGGAAAAAAACCCCGCTCGTTCAGAAACAATAACATTTTTCAAAGCAATAACATTTTCGCATAACACAAGAGCAGCTGGAAACAGCAGTGCCTCTGATCCCACCCGTGTTTTCCAACCCCTGCTCTGGAGTGAGGCACAGCAGGTAACTGCGGACCTGCCCTGTGGAATAATTTCACTGCGAGTGGCTGTGCCTTCCCTGGGGTTTGTGGAATGCTTCATCCACCAGAAAAAAAGAAGCTGGAAGGTTTTTTTGGTTTCACAAATTTTGAATACACAGAGGAGGCAGGGAGGAGCTGCTCGCTATCTTCTCCCACGACCCCATTTCTCCAGGGCCCTACTCCCTATACGCAGTCACAAATGTTCAGTAATACGAGTCAAGTGAAAAACTAACAGCTCTGTTAAGTGTCTCTCCCCAGATAATGGCTGGATGGGAATATCCAAAGTGTGCTGAAACTCCCATACATCCAGGGATGCACTATTTAAGGGCTGCTGCTTCCGACCTAGTAAAGGAAATCTCGCCAGTTTCCCCACCAAAGTAGCTACCGCTGCTTGTCTTGGCTTTGCAGTGGAGACTCCATTGAAGTGCTGCCTGCATGACCAGGTGTGGTCATGGGAGGAGGTGGAAGGTTGCTGCTATGGGGATATATTGAAACAAAAGTTCCAATAAATACAGTCCTTTCTTCCCAGCTTGAGAGAGAAGGTCAGCTACAGCTGGCACAGGCTGTGCATGGTAAATAACAAAGTACACTGAAGATGTTGAACTGTACCGAATTCCTGGTTTTTTGGATCTGTGTTTTTCCAGGTTGTTGCAGTTTAACTCCTAGGGTGCTGCTGCCTTCCCAGCTACAAGCACAGCTACTCTTGAGGAGGCTGAAAACTCTCCGTGAGCCTGCTAATGACCTTAATGAGCTGTTCAGGAAGACAACAGGGATTTGTGCAATAGGTGGGTGTGGTGGCATCCTGAACACGTCTGTAAAACAACAAAAACATGAAAGACAAAATTGACTTTCCTTATTCCTGCTGTGTTCCACCCAGCTGTTCCCGAGTATGAAGGAGCTGTGGAGAAAAGCAAGGTCGTGTTTCTTAATTCTGAAGCACTTTCAGAGTGCTGCTACAAAAACCAAATGCCGTCCCAGCAAGCTGTGAGTGATCTCAGACTGTCACTCTGCAACCTGGCAGGCAGAATTCTGGCAGCTGCCTGTCCTGGGGACACACAAAGCTCAGGAGAGCTCCCTAAAAAACTTTACCTGAAAAGATACTTCACAAACAGGATGTCTATCACTATCTCCACTCACCAGCTTCTGAGCTGTAACTCTTACTCCTCTATCTGGGGCAGAGCTAAACAGAGGGCAGTCCCAGGAAACTCTGCAGGAAACATCCTGTGCTTTAGCAGTGCACACATCTGGTGTTAAAATGCTCAGACTGATGGGATTAGGACATTTGCTTTTGTTCCCAGGGAGCAGCAGAAGGCCAGATACGGCAGTGATGGGCACACCAGACACACAGACTGGCAACCAGCTCCTCACCGTGAAGGGGATGCCGAGCCAGACGTCTGAGAAGGCAGGGGCAGCACAACAGGAATGCTTAACAGAAAAGGAAAAAAACCTGGCAGACATTTAAAAATGTTTTTAAATCTCTTCTTAAAGAGGATTTAAGAACGAGGCATATGTAGGGGAAAGAAGCTTAATTTATGATGAATGTTAATACCAGCTCCTTAGATATGGTACTGGCCTCAAGCATCCCTGAGGGTTTTTGAGGGACTAGTGCTGTGGTTATGATTTCAGTGTATAGGGGAAAACTCTCCTGCATTATTAAACAAATCATGCCCTGCATTGGCCTATGGTTTGATGTACATGATGCATAGTTGATGTCAGCCAGCTGGGGAGACAGGATTCTGCAACTTGTTGGTATTTTGAGAATAAGTTGGAAAACTGCTGACTGAGATCCCTTCCTTCATCATGAACCATCAGAGTTAAATTATTTTAAATTTGGGAAAAAACCCCCCAACCCCAAAGTTTTAAATAATAGCATTTACCCTTTGGCTATATTTGTTTAGCATAACATTCATTATGATGGAAAATGTAAACAGTTGTGAAGTTAAACATTTGATTTGACTACAGAGAACTATTCTGTTTGTTACAGAAATCAGCGCTAATTGCCTGGTTCCCATTAAATCCTCACTTTCCCAAAAATGGAGAGTCAAAAGATTTACCCTAGCCAGAATTCACTATCTGGCTTTACCCATTTATATCATGGAGCTGGATCTCCTGATGTAGCTGACGAAGTAGGTGATGTTCTCAGAAGTAGGAGGGATAAAATCTGGCCCACAAACCACGTTGACTTCCTTGCATCTATTTCTATTTTTCCCTGAACATTCCCATCCTACAACACCCTCCTCTCCAATGGGTTAAATAATAAAATTAGTGTTTTCTCCTTTAGGTCACTGTTTGCAGTCCATCACAGGTCATGCCACAACCAGCTAATGGCTGCTAAGTGGTCTGTGTGAAATTAGTTTAGTGGGTCTCCAGCCAGAAGCCAGTTGACAGATGCCCAAGAATCAGTTCTCCCATTGGCTTCCTCGTTGGCAGTCACGGCAGGTTGGTGAAGGCCATGCAAATTCAGCATTTCCCCGAGGCCAGGAACAGAGACAAGGCTGGTTGTGAACACTTTCCTCTCTCCTGAGTGCCAAAAGTCTCTAGAGAAGGTCACAGCACAACACTGAGTGGCAGTGCCTGAGGACCTTGCTATCACCCTGAATTCAGTCTCTCCAGGGAACTGGTGGCAGCAGAGGTAGGAAAAGCTGCTGAAGACTCCCTGCAGAGGCGGCCCTGACATCGAGGAGAGGGTGCAAAGTGGCCGTGGGAGTCTTGATGGAAGGTTTCACCTTTGGCTTGCCCTGCACAGGAGGGCAAGCTGCAGAGCTGCCAGTCAGACTAAACCAATTTAGCATTCCCTGCAGTAACAATATAAATCCAATCTCCCTCCGTCTCCGCCTTTGCCTCCTGATGCCAAATTTAAACAACCTCACTTTTTTGGCAGCAGGAAACTTCACAATTAAATATAGAAGCAGAGCACACTTTGGGATGGAAGTTCCAGCCAGGGAACAACAGATGGCATTGTTTGCTGGGCTGGAAAAGCTGCATCTGCTCCTAGAAGAAATGCTAATCGGGGCTTAATTAGGCATTCAGAGGGAACCGTATCCCATTCCCAGGACAATGGCCGTGTGTACATGATCCTGAAAAACACAGGGAAGAAGATACAAAATCATCAAAAATCCTCACTGGACCAAGTCCAAATTTGGCACATAATGCGATAGGGTATCCCAGAGACTTTCCCTGTGCTGAAATCCATCCAAGCCACTCAAAATAAAAATATAGTTGTCAAAGGCTTGTTTTATTTAGTTTTCAAGTGGCCAGTGATTTTGTTTTCAGTTTCAAAGCAAATCTTTCCAGCCTAACACTGGAATCAGATCCTACCCTGGCAGCTCTCTGACTCGCTGAGGTGTGGCAAGATTAAAGGGTAGCTGAGATCTTATAGCAAGTACTGCAAATGGGGATAGAAGAGTCAGAAAGATCAATAACACACACCTTGCCCAGGATAACTGATCCCTCTGTGGAAACACAAAGGAACTAAAGAGGAGGATGGTGGAAAATGTCCCCCAGTTCATTCCAGCTGGGTGTTCAAGCACAAAAGGAGTCCCATGATGTGCAGTGCCTGTGCATGTAAGGACATTGTCCCTCTTTCCTTCCCTCAGCCCTGCCAGCTTCCCCCAGAGGTGCAGACAGCCAGGCAGAGCTCTGTGTCCTTATTTCAGGGTCTTCTCTTTGGAGTATCAAAGCACCCCCTCAATGTGGAGCCGGCAGAACTGTTTGCAAAACGAGACTGCCAAGCGTTTCGCCAAGAGACTGGCCCCAGCTGCCAATTTTGCCAGCACTGCAGAGATCCCCGTTGTGCTGAGGCTTTGCTTTCAAGCCCCCATCTTGGTTTAATGTCCTCTTTCTCCCCTGCCTGGTTCAAAGCAGCTCATCTGACCAGCCTGGTCTAGTAGAAGATGTCCCTACTCACAGCAGGGTGTGCCAGACTGGATGATCTTTAAAGGT
>QWTY01008555.1:4111-15804 GCA_008033365.1 Pseudorectes ferrugineus
GTGGCTGCTGTGGGTGCTGCTCCTCAGAACAGGAATCCAGCTGAGGGATGTGCACCGGCTGCAGAATTTGTAATTTGGAGGGGGAGGGGGAGATGCAGATTAAGACCTTGTGATAAAGAGAGGGAAGAACATTAAAAGAGTTCTTAAGTCAGAAATAAAGGATATAATTCACAGCCCATTGAAATCAGTGGGCATTATCTCATCTCAGTGGGCACTGGATTAAGCCTCAAAAGGGTTGAAGCAACCCAGTGTTAGTCAAGCAAATTTCCATTAGTAGCAGGGTACGAGAGCTGCGGTGTTCAAAACGAGAGTGTTTTAGAGGGAGCCAAAGCACAGCCACAGCCACGTGATCTTGGTCAGGGTCTCCTTCAGTTCATCTCAGCTGGCTCAGAGCTCAGAACAAACCACGCCAGTTCTGACAGGACCCAGCATGGACAGAGCACGGAGGTGGTCCTACCCAACTGTTTCTTGGAACTGAGAATGTCCAAAAGGATTCTTAGTCTTTAAAACTGCAAATTATTAGAAAACCAAAGTAATACATGGCAACAGGGAAACGCTTTCAGCAGAGAAAACTCAGATGTGCCTGGTGAGAGATTGAATGAAAAGCTTGCAGGCAAAGCTTACCCTGAGCCTGCTCTGTCCTTGCTGAGGACAAAAGAGTGAGCCCTCTCCTCCAACTTTGGTTTTTTGCCTCTGAACTTCCATTTGGTTTCCGGATTGCAAAAATCCTAACATCTCTTTGGAGAGACCTTTGTAGACCTTTGGATCCCTTAGGCAGTTTCAGTCTATCAGTGACTTTCTGGGGCTGTGTCTAGCAGTCCTGTCAGAGTTTCCTAGGAGCAGTCTTAGTCTTTCTCATGCTCAAGTTTCTTGTATATTGGTTCTTTTCCTTTCACAGCCTAGCCTGCCCTGTGCTCCAGAAGGATCTCCAAAGACATGTATTCCTCATTGCTCTTCAGTAAGGTTTACTGTCATCCCCTCCTCCAGGCAGCTTCTCCTGACCCAGACCACAGCAGGGAGCAGTGAGGAGTTTGAGCTTTTTCTCCCCACCAATCTTTTTAGCAGGATTTGCTTTGTGCAGTGACTACCTCCCTTGTGAACAAACAGACCATGGGTAAGCCTCAGAGCGGGCTGTCCAGCAGACACACGTGTGGAGTCTGCGTTGGGTGACACACAGGGTGTGTGACAGGCAGGGAGGAGTGCCACGCTGTGTTCCTGCACACTGCTTGGCAGGGCACACCTGATCAGTACAGGCGTGTGTGCGTGTGGAGACCTCTGTCAGTAGAACCCAGGGTGTGCTTCTCCTGTATTACAGA
Source organism: Pseudorectes ferrugineus (assembly GCA_008033365.1). Lineage (NCBI taxonomy): Eukaryota > Metazoa > Chordata > Aves > Passeriformes > Pseudorectes > Pseudorectes ferrugineus. The sequence goes on from QWTY01008555.1 coordinate 5,428, forward strand.
TTACCTCGGTATCAGGGTTGGAAGCATAGAGCCATTCCCAGTTTAGTGACAATCCCCTGTGGTGGTTTTGTTTCTGTGTCGTATTTACCAATTGATCCCCACCCAGCTGTGTCATTACTGGGTGTCATCTGCATACAAGTGTCTTGCCACAGGTGATACATACTGTTGATCCTAATGGCTTTCGAGTGTTGAAGCTACAGAAAGGGAATATCTATGAGAAATGATCTGTGGTGAAATTCCATTTGTTACAAACAAGATTGTTTCCTTCTCTGCTCTGGGCAAGTTTACGACGGTTGCCTGTGTCTTTAATGCATACTGTGTGTACAAGCACTCTACAGCACTGGTGCTGACCAGCAGAACACTGCTTCGAGCAATGGAAAAATGCAATTTCTCTTAGCTCTGTTAAGTAGTGTCTATGCCAGATCTGCCTGCAAAGGTCGCCTGCAGCCAGCTGCCATCTCAGAGAAATGCGTGCAGCACCACGTACCACTGCCCTTGGAGCTCGCAGAGCAGTCTCACATTTACCTCTCGCTGTTCTCATTTCAAAAGCAGTGTTTCTGCAATTGGTACAGAGATAACAAAATACAATTGCTTGCTGCTCTCAGGTCAGCATTCTTGGAAGAACTGCTCTGATGAGTCAGCAATCTGAGGACAGATAACATCCTTGGATCAGAGACCAGGCCAGGCCATGGAGTAGTACAGTAATCCTAATTGCAATCTGTGCCACTTTCTGATGAGTTACAAAGTTGTCTGCACTTGAATATCATCATATAGAGCATGCAGGACTCACAGCCAAGATATTAAGCATGGTATGCATGTGTAGCTGGCGCTGAAAGTGCAATTTGCTTATGTGAACTTGTAGATTTGCTTCCAGATCAGATAAAAGCAAATGAGCAATGACCTTTTGAGGATGTAGGAAGGGAGAAATGAATCTCACTAGGCTGCATCACTTTCTAAGAGAAAGGAAATAATGATCTTGAGCTGAAATAAATTATTTTTACAACTATCCTGGAGTAAGTATGCAGAGGGAGTGCACAGAGTTGGAGCTCCAGCACTGCCAGTGCTCTGACAGCTAATATGACTAAATGAGATCTGCTCCCACCTAACAGAACATCAGAAAGGGTCCAGGGATTGCTTAAGATGAAATGAATGGCAAAGAAATGAAGTACAGGAGCTTTCTTCTTCTGAGGTATGGTAGGCACAGAAATCCCATTATTTTCTAATAGCATTTTACACCTGTCCCTCGCCATTTTGAAACTCATTTGAACTGTTCATATAGTTCAAAAAATGCCCTTTTTGGTTGTCTTGGGTGGGACATCCATCTGATTTACTTTGCTGCATGCAAGTTAGTCGAAAGAATCAGGACAGATGGCTCCTGGTATTTTCAGCAGATATTTAGTTTCTTCTCTGTACCTGCTGCTATATTTCTTTTGAAGGAAATAGTTTAAAAAAAAAAAAAGGTTTCTGTTCTAAAAGTCTGAGAAGAGAATCCACAGGTTCCCCTCTCTTTAATCATTTGGTGTGCTCATAAATCTTTCACTGAAAAATAGGGAGAAATTATTATTGTTTCACAGACGGGTTCAAGCATGTGTTAAGTATTCAAGAGCTTTCAGATGAGATCTAACACATCTAAATGCAATTTTATCCATGTCTTTCTGGTCTGCACTGAACAGCACATTGCCCTGTTCTTCACATGGCCTTGTAGTTGAATTAGCAACCCCAGGAAAAATCCATATGAAAAGGTGAAATGATTAGATCCTATTCAAGTAGCATGATTTGCATTTCGGTAAGTTTCACGGGTTGCCTCATACATAGAAACTTTCAGTTGTGTTTCTTCATGTATTTTTAGTCCTTGAGAATCCTTTGGTTACGGCTCAGATTTCTCTTTAAGTAGCAAAATGAGTGCAGTCATTCTGGTTGCCTGCATAGTCTCCTTTCTTGGAGGACGTGTCCTTGTCCTGTAACTCTTCTCCGCTTGCCTGGCCTAGACAAGGTGGCTCTGCTGAAAAGCTGTCACTACAGATTGTCACTGGCTTCAGCAGAGGGATGTTTTTTCCCCCCTTTGTCATTTCCATAATGGGATTACGAAGATGCACAGAGTTGCACTGTTCCAGGAGACCAGATAGCTGGAGCAGTGTCAGGGCCCTCCACAGGTATGCTGTGAGCTTTGTTTTAATAATTGCCATAGTATTTGTAATTAGGATAGAGCACCGTATCCCTGTGAAACCATAGAAAACATCTTGAGGGTGTAATGGGTTTCAGCTGCTGTTATTGTTACTCAAATCCTTCCAGATTGGGAAGGAAAATTTGCAGAGGATTGTGGTATCTCTAGTTTTATTTAGCTAGAACATCTCTGTGCAAGAAATTAATTACTGGAGTTACTTAACACCATTTCTGTTAATTTTTCTTTTGGCAAGGAAAAGTGTAAGTGGTCCATAGACCAAACTATAGGGGTTGCTGATGTTGCTGAACTATTTTGACCTCACTTAATTGGGTGTGGGTGAGAACAGAAATGTGTGGAGACAGCACATCCAGTGTTTGGTTTGTCCTGCTGCTTCTTTTAGGGTTCTTTAACTGTTCTGCAGAGAAAAGGTCGCTTATGACAAAAACTCTTTAGTGGTCAAACAAAAAACTTGGCACAGGAGCTGATGAACTGGGTGCTTCTCTGAGATGGCCAGGTCCCCCGGGAATGAAGGTGTAAGTCAGCCTTCTTCCCCGGAGTCACATCAGCTGAGAACAGGCTGTCACTTCAGCGTTGTGCATGGGACAAACCCTTTTCCCTTTGCTCCCTCCCTGCAGCACAGCTCAGGCCCCATGTCCCCAGGGACATTGCCCTTTGCTTTCAGTAATGCTGCTTTGAAGTGCAGAACCTCTTTTCAAGGCTGTCCTAAACCCTGAGGGCTGTAGTAGTGCCTGTTTTGGGGACACAGTGCAGAAATCATGTGTTTTATGTCACATGAGTACTGTCACAGAGACGAGGGACGTGGCTGACTTAGAGATGTGAGGTGACCTGTTTGTTCAACTGAGCTTTTGAGGGAAAGCAGCCACGGTAGTTCATGTCTGACATACTTGGACTGTGTCTAGCCTGTGCTGGAGAAGTCAGCATCAACTACAGGATAAAATGGTGTGCTTAGGACAGAAAACCCACACCTATAGGACACCTACAGGACAGAACAGGGCCCAGTGGCTGAGCTCACTACAACTCTTATCCACATCTAGAAGAACAGGGCACCATTTCCTGCCTATCTGAAAGCAATGGAAAGGCACCCCTCGTCCCACAACACACACACGTGCTACATTTCACACCAGGGGCTGAGTTATCTCAGCAAACTGAAACACATAAGCACTGCCAGTTCCATGCCAGCAGCCTTTCAGAAGTGCCTCTTTGCTATCTGTAGTCATTGCACTTGGTCTGAACGTGGCAGAGCTGCCAAAAGCCTCAGAGGAACTTTATCAGCATCCTACCAGTGTTGTCTCAGGGTTTCAGTGTCATCAGATTTTATTAAAGCAGAGCCTCCTGCATTTGTTTCCCTAAATGTTTTACTACCCAAAGTAATAAACACAGATGGATGTTCTGGACTCTCTTGTAAAGAACAAAAAAAACCCCCTGTACAATAAAAGTCCACCTTTTAAACAGAGAAACTGTAAAATGGCTCTACTTCCCAAGTATTATTTAATGGAAATGAAGAGAGCGTAAGATGAGCTATATTGGAAAAGCAATAACAGCCAAGTTGCTGTACATGACATCTAATTCTGTATCAATTGATTTACCTGTTATTGATATCCTATGGTATTTATATACCACGTCCCCAAAAATGAAACATTAGGTATGGCAGGCTGCTGTTCCTTGCTGAACACCAGTGTGGTTAGAGTCTCTGCTCTTGTTTGATTACCTTGCTAATAGCATAGTCCAAGCTGAATTTTTTACTCTTAATCTATCTGGGAGTACCTATAAAAATTAGGGTCATCTGCATAGCTGGCTAATGAACTTGGAAGCACATGGCAGTAGCTTTGTGGAGAAGCTGTGATAAATCTTGTATTGTTTGAGGGGACTGTGTTTCAATCTGTGTGTGCATTTCAAGTACGGGCCTCAAAAGCACTTTCTCTTGGCCTTGCTCTCCCTGGAGTTGCTGGGAGCTGTTAGGTCACCACTGAAAACAACTGCTGAACATCTCCCACCTATTACAAGAGTTTACCCTGCCTCTAAGAGGCGTACTGCAACACCCACCCTTCCCCTGTAAATGGCAGGCAGGGAACTGCATGGCTGAGTGGAGTTCTGGTCAATGGTGAAAATACGATTCAGGTCCTTTAGAACAGACAAGTCATTGCTGTGCAACAGCTTTCCAGCAGGTTTTGGTCTCATTCTGGTATCTAATGGACAGAGAAATCCTGCTAAGTGCTGCCAGACTGGTTCTCCTCTCGGCAAGAAGCAGGGGTTGAGAAAGAGTGAACGAGCACGAAGCTTAAATCTCTCCCTGTGCTGGGTTATCGTGAAGGTGAAGCCAAGGCTCATTACTAGGCAGCAGGAGGGCAGCCTGCCTTACTGACGACTCTGCTTTGCAAATAAACAGTGACACCTACTTATCACACTGTCCCGCTGATGCCCCTCACACGTACCAGGATCACTTGCTGTTCAAGTGTAAGAAATTTTGTTGGTTTCGTTGTTCTCTCACATATTCCCACCTGTGTTACGAGAGTTCTCAAAGTCATTTCTCCTACAAGTTGAGGTTGCACGCCCACAGCAGAGGCAGATGCAGTTCAGGTTTAAGTGCACAGCATGTCCAGTCAGGGAACTTTGGCCATGTCACCGTTGTGCACATCCCATTCCCTTCACATGACCGTCCATTTCAGAAACTTACTTTCTGCTAATCCAAACTTAAGGCTGCAGTAACGTGGGCACAAAAGCACAGGTAGATTTTAGCTCTGCCCACACTGTTCAGCAGCTGGCACTCACTGGGAAATTACAGGCTGTTGTGTTTGGGTGTGTAGATGCTGTGCAATGTTTCAGAGCTTACTAAGGATTATTTTTTTTTCAGTTCAGGAGAGCAAATAGCTTACATTGGCTTGTTCTATTAAATTCAAGCTGACACAGTCACATAAGGAACCATCCATATTTCCAATATATTTATGACCAAATGTTTCAGCCACCACAGCCAGGAAATGTAAAATAATTCACTTAAAAAAACAACAAAACTGGAAGGTGTTCCAGCTCTGTGCTGGCAGAAGTTACTGGAGATTATGTATGGACATGCACAGCTAGCAGTGCTGCTGTTCTAACAAAGGGGAAAGAAAGGGCCTTTAAATAGCCTGCAATACTTGGATAAGCTAAAAAGCTGAAAAGCAGCAAACAAACAAACAAACCCAAACAAATTTTTTTTAGACAAACAATGGATTGAAAATATCAGAATGAAACACGTCACTGGTCCTGTGCAGAGGCCAAGATTTGATGCAAGGAACACAAAGCAGCTTTCAGGGTGGCACTCAAATTTCCTCATGCAGATTTTTTTCCTTATCTGGTGTAAAAATTGCAGACCTTGCCTGCTGTGCCTCTACATCTGTACATCCTTCATTTCCTTGCAGGCACCAGGCACACCTCACCATGCCTTTACATAGACCTTTCCACCCAGTGCTGCACTGAATTTCTGTCTCTGTGTCTTCATTAGGTATGTTGACACATATCAATAATTTACTATTTTTTTTAAAAAAAACAGGACCTACCCAAAGCTGATCTGAACAATACTAAATTGTTCCAATTGTCTCTAATTAGTGTTTTCGAACAGAATAGCTATTTTAATACACTACTTAGTGTGGGTTCAGTTGTATTAGCCTAAGTTTAATCTTTACCCTACAGGAATAAGCAACACTTCTATTATTTTATTTTTTTTTAATATACCAATAGAGGGAGATACATAGGTCTGACTGTATCTGGACGTATTGAGGCAGCCCAGGAGATGTGTATGTGTAAGGTTGAGATCCACAAAGTCAACTAAATATCAAAGATTTCAATAGAAGCCCAGTTCATAAATGCTGTGGTAGCATCGAAATCAGCTGTAAATGCTTCTGATCTTGTGCAGCACCTGAAAAGTTGTGAAAATCACCACAAGCGAGAAACAATTGACATTTTGATGGTTTCAGAAAATTGTTACAAAGACACTTTACGTATCCTTTTGCTATCAACAGCACACATGCTTTGTGCTCTGCAGCATGTCATCAAATGCTTCAGTTAATTACTCACTAATTATAACACTGTTGAATGGCTACACTGTGGCAACCCTATAATTATGGAGCATAAAGTACTGAGCAGTTGCAAGGCTGAGCATATTGACTGATTACAATAAATCCCCTGCTTATTGTTGATATTTTTCACCTGCTTAACAATTGTAATGTTTGCCTATCATACCCTCAAACTCGGAGCAGTGTAGGAAGTGTTAGTAGCAGAAGCTAATTAATGTGGAAGGCAGGAAAGCTGTACTGAAATGGTAGTGTATGATGACAAATGTGTGTTGGAACACAAAACCTGGAAATGGCCCTTCACAGCTGCCAGGGCACAGCACTTCTCTCACACCCATTGTGTAATTCCCTCACGGAAAGAGGGAAAAGGAGAAAAGAGGTCACCGATGTTTTAAAAATACCGTGTGGTGAGTCAGAATCTCAGGCAGCTCACAGGGATGGAGAAGGAGTTCAGCTTGCTTGTGCTTCCAGGCTTCCAACATCACCAGGGGGAGAAGGCATTGAAAGAGCTGCTGGAAGTGCTGCCAGCTAATGAGCCCTGCAGGGACTCCCCTGGCACGCTGGGGCTGCCTGGAACGCCGTGTGCCCCCGCAATGCCAGCGGGCTCCCCAGCTCGGGCTGCTAGGGAGCAGATGATGCACAGCTGGCTCAGGTTATACTGCCCAAACAGACTCTTGCATCACAGGAAATGTCAAGTAACCATCTTAGGGCAGTTGCCTGGGCTGCTTTATGCTTGCTGGTACAAAGTATAACTAAAGATCTTCGTCTACCCTTTTTATGTTTAAGGGAAGACACAAACACGCACAAAAATCCAGCCCTGGGACAAAATATTTTTCTTCTTGTGCTTTCCACAAATCATTTTTTTCTGTCCCTGCAAAACACATTGATGTTCAGGATCTGGGGAAGTGTACACTAAGCTGTCCCTGCCATTCATATCTTGCACTGTAGCCAAGAACAAGATACAAAGCTGTTCAGCAAAAGACGCTAATTCATTAAAACTCAATGAAAGCCTTGCTTGCTCATGCTGCTACAAGCAGTTCTTGCTGTGTTCTCAGAACAGAATGGCAAAGCAGGAAATGTCTGATCAAAGAGTTTTCCACTTCATATTTGGGAAAGTGAGTCACTCCACACTGCTGCGGTTCTTGTTCCCTCCCAGGGCCGCCTGCTGTACAAATGTGCGCTCGGAGGAAGGCTCAGTGATTGTCATCTGCAGAGCACTGAAGTTCTACAGAGCCAACTTTTCACTTCCAAGTGAAGGGGAAGTTCTTTCCACAATGACAAACCTTTCTTAAAACATGCTGCTAGTTCCTTCCCTGTGAAAAGAGGCTGACTCTTGGAGCAGCCTTGCCTTTCTCTAGATTTAAGGGCTCTGAAAGTTGACAAGAAGCCTAAAGGATCTGTGTGAGCTACTAGCATAAAAGGACTCACAGTAGACGTTGGAACGTCTGTATTTATTGTTAGTGTTCATTATCAGAAAGAATAAAATGTTTTAGCAAAATGTGATAAATTAATGCCGTATGGAAAGCTGCAACAATTGCTGAGTCTGGATTTGGACTACTCTAGGAAGAAGATAATTGCTGGTGTAATTACACACAGCTCCAGACAGTGGTGTGTCTGACCCATGGTCATTTTTATGCCCATACTAAAATGTCAATAATACCCTGCGATAGAATGTTACCCTGTTCTCCTCCCCAGATCCTCTCAGCATTGTTACAGCTGATAATGCATCTGCAGTCTGCACATTTTTCTCTGAGTGTTTGTTTTGGAAATGTTCCATTCCTCAACCATCATATAAACTTCAGCTTAAGTGATAGCCTGGACCTGGAAGAGTTTCAGGACACAACAAGGGAGGGCGTTTACTGATTTTCAATGCCTGTTGAGAATGATGGACTGGTAAGCTCTTCTGTGGATGATATATGTAAAGTGTGTGGCTGTTTGCCAGTATATTCAGTATATATAAAAAAGCAAGTTACTAAAAAGGGGACTCCAGAGAGACAGCAAGACTCTTTACACTTTTTCCTGCCATAGTCCTGGTCTCTCCCTTTTTATTGTTTCTGAATTCAGTTAAGTCTATTGTATTGTTGTAACTGGGCCTAATTGTGGCCAGTCTCTCATGAATTCTCTGAGATATTTGTGCATCTTTGAGCTTTTTTACTCCTTCAAGGCAGTATTTCCTTTGAAATTTCAAAATAATTTGTCCTTAGGATAATTTTATTGCATTCATTTCTTTGACATCCGCAGGGTCTCACCAGAGAAAGGATTGGCTCTGTTCTCTTCAGCATGTCTCTTAGGGAAATATGAGTCATGGCTTTTAAAACTCCTTTTGTTTCATGAAGATGTTACTTTTAGAATATTGTCAAGATGAGCCCAGGTTACCAGCTGGGAACAAGAAAGGATGAGCAGGTCTCCCTTTACCATTCTTGTGCTTTCAGATTTTGAGCATTTTAGAAAAGCTAATATGAATCTTGCTTCTCCTCCTTCCAAACTCCATTTGATCCTTGGAAGCTCTTGCAAACACAAGTTCTCGGACAATTTTTCTGGTTTTGGGAGCAGGGATTTGTAGGCAAAAAACATTCCTGCTTTGATTTTGCAGAACGAGGTGCAGGGAGATGTGCTTCAGATCATGGGACACAGTGGAAACTGTGACACTGCAACCCTGCACAGACCCACGTGGAGTGCTGGAGATAGTGGCTCCATTGAATGTGAGGTCAAGGCACACTTTGAAAACACCACAAAATAGTAGGGGATCAGTCCAGCCATGCTGCAGCAAATAGGAGCTTTGTGGTTTATTCCTGTAACGTGCAGAAGCAATAGGAACACTAGACCAAAACACTGCTTCTGGTTCCCCTTCCACAAAATGTGAGTATCAGTCAAGTGTTGTTAGGAGCTGTGAAAAGTTCAGTAGTCTGAACTTTTACTTGTTGTAGAATTCAGAGAAGACAACTGTTTTTGTCAAGGAGCCAGAGGTGTATGTGATGAAAATCTGCGGTTCCACTGATTTCAGGAGAACCAAAGAGGCTTGTGCTGCATCAAGAAATCTGATGGGAAATGATCAACAAATTATATTAATCATTTTAACCTCTAAAAAGCCATATCAGCATGCAAAACTCTCAGTGAAACCTATGCAAACCACAAGCACGTAGCTTTGAGGGAGTGGCTGAGGCTAGCTGTGAAAATTAATCCTTAAGTGTTAGAAAGGTGGTGGGTAGGTCTGCTGTGGGTGCTGCAAGTTCACCAGGACCCTACTCTTCACTCAGGTCCCTTTTGCACTGAAGGTGCAGTTCCAGGGAACAAGAGGGGCTAGGCTAGAGGAATGCAGTTCTTTTCAGGTCAAAACAGGACTGATTTTCTTCATAAAGACTTTTTCCTTTCACTGTGCCAAGGATCATTTGCTGATTTAAAAGAACATTTCCCTCTTTGAAAGGGAACAAACAGCAGCTGTGTTTCGTCTCTGTCAAGAAGTGTGGTGGTGTGCAGGGGTAGCCAGGTGACAAACAGGCAGCCTCTGCCCGAGCACCCGCGTTGTTGAAGGCTCGTGTGGAGCTGAGCCTGTGCCGGGAGCTGCAGAGAGCAAATGTTTGTTGCACGTGCTCCCTTAGTCCCGTTATCAGCTTTGTGATGAGCAAGAGAAAAGGAGCTGCTTTGTGACAGACCTGCTAACGCTAACTCACAGTGTCATTCATGAAGGAAATTTAATCTCGCGTTTGCAGTTTAATTCAGACTTATCCATTAATCATTTTTTCCTGTGCAGATATTGCTCTGCACCGAGCGTGGCTGTAGGCGCTGGGCTGGGCCCGCGGGCACAGCGAGCGCTGGCGGTGGCTGGGCCGTGCTCAGAGCTGAGCCGGGCTCAGAGCTGAGCCAGCCCTTCCCTCAGTCCGACTGAACTCTATCAAACAGGCTGATAATGCTGCAGGAAAACGCAGGTCCCCCGAGTCAAATATGATACCAAATTCATACCAAATTCATACCAACTATGAATTAGCTCACAGCCTTTCCTCAGCCACTGCTCCCTGGGAGAGGGATGGCGCCGGGCAGGGGCCTCCCCGTCCAGGCCAAGGCCTAGAGCTGTGGGCACAGGTGGTTGTGCCAGGGCAGGGCAGGTCAAAGTGCTCCTGATAAAAGTGATGCCTTACGTTTTAACTT
>QWTY01008556.1:0-42716 GCA_008033365.1 Pseudorectes ferrugineus
ATATATATATAGAATATATATATATAAATATATATAGAATATATATATATTCTTATATATATATATATATGAACTGCATTTCCAGGATGGCTTTCTGTGTGCTCTGTCCATATGATTCACAAATTATTTACAAATTATGTTTCAACTTTATTGTGTTGCATGTAGCACACTCAGTTGAGGTTAGCTCTGCAGCAGTAGAATTGTATCTCTATGATGTGAGGACATGGTTACTATATCAATAGGCACTTATGTTTTACAAAATTATCTAGGCATCCTCTTGGTATTATGATTTCACTTCTCATTTTCTCAAATATTTAGATACACTTTTGTTGGCTTCTCCTATCTTAGCCTTTAGAGAAAGTGAAGTAGACTAAGGAGACACTTTGTTTTAGGTAATTTTTCATATTGCAGTTCTTCAGAAGTTGTTCAAGTGTCTTGGGCATTGCATCATGAAGAATAACTAGTGTCTCTTGTCTTTTATTTATCTTTGTGGGAGGTTAATTTTTTCATGCTGTGTCAGTCTTCAGGAAAGTTTTCTCCCAGACTCTCTTATTGTTAATTCTATCCTAACATGAACCTAATTGTAGATCACTATCTCCTTGCTTGAATTTTATATTATCTTTTAGAAATCAGGATTTGATGCTCTGTAACATTTGTAGATAAGAATTGTTAATAGAAAAGCAATGAAGTGAGCAAAGGACAGGGTCAGTGTGTTTGTCAGGCACCACTGCCATACTTTTGTATATTACAATGCAAAAAATTCTTTCCTGTGTGCAGTGACATTTCCTACAAGGCAAAGAAATGCATAAAGTAATGACACAGGACAGGGCTCTGGTCTTTCCTGTTCTGTACCAAGAAAATAATTTAAAGATATCTCTTCTTTCAGTCTTGGAGATAAAATAAGATGAAATAGCTGAGACAAAGAAACACTTCGAGAGATTATTTTACAGGTTCATGCAGTGATAAATAACCAAGGTTATTGTGGCACCTTCGTTTCAGAAATAAGACTTCTATATGGCGTCTGGAATCACATTTATCTAACTGTGTTGGCACATGCTCATAAATGAGGGACTGTGAGATTGAATGTGTGAAGAATATTATGCTTTCCAAGCTTTTGGAATATGTGCAGGACTTTGTGGTTTATTTAACTGAGCTTGTCATGTGGTTTCTGGCTGAACTTCTTGATAAATCATAGAACATTTGATCACAACTTTTGATCCTGATAAAAAGCTCTATTTGACCTTTTGACATTGGATACTTCTAATAATAGTCTTCTTTTGGAGGCTGTAGATGTTCTACAATGAGGTTAGAATACCTGATATGACACCAAATTTTTTTAGGTTCTCAGAGTAAATGTATTTGAAGTCCTATTACACAAATTATTTTCTTTCTCCTAAGATCTAGGATTAAAATAGTTCCAGACTTACTCACTAAACAAATAGAATTAATTTTGCAAAAGATTCTTTCATTAAGTTTTTAGGCAAACTCCTAAGCAGAGGTTGCTTATTCTACTTACACTTTATTGTTACGGTGTACCTTTGCATTTGCACTGTTCTTAGATACAGTTATTTCTGTGCTTTTATTTTACTCCAAAACACAAAACTGTGGTAAGGAAAGATATAAACTGTATCCAGGTACTCAAGTCCAAATACTGTAATTTCTGCTCACTTTTTTCTATTGCTGTTAAAAGAAGTAAATTTTTTTTATCTCCTGGTATTTCATTTTTTTTCCAGGGAGAAATCTGCTCTAAAGGAGCTCGCTGAATATTTCAGCTGATATAGTAGTTTGCAAACACTCTAATTTAAGCAGATCCTGGAATAATCTAGCAATTATTCCAGCAACAGACTGAAGAGACTGCTTGGCTATCATTCATGAGCACAGCCTTTCCTCTGATAAACTGTAGCCTACTTTGGATGAGACTTTTAACCTGGAGATGTTCTAATCTGATCTGGCTGGTTTTAAAGCTTAGTAAAACAGCTTTCCTTACCAAACTCCCTAAGATTAGAAGTGTTTGAACTTGAGGTATTGATATGCTGCGAGTAAAAATATTCTCTGTCAGGAGTTAGCATCACTGCAACTGTGAAAGAACAGAGATCATCACTAGTTTCTGTTTTTAATTTTCTGTAATCCATTAAAAATTAAGTTGGGAAAGGAGAAAATCAAATTAATGGCTAGCCAAGTCAATTTAGAAGATAATCTAGTGGAGTAATTCAGATACTTCCTTTTGTCATTAGAGCTTTGATTATTTTTCCACTCATTTCATCTATTATTAGCCACAATGAATCATGAAGTAGAAACTGATGAATAAGGTATTTGGGAGTCATAGACAGAAAGAACTTTCTAAGAACCCATGAAACTTCATAAAGTTGAGTACTCAGCAGAGCATATACTTTGAAAGTCTTTCAAAAACTTGTTGATTCAAAGTTTTTTACATGCCCTACTCTACCTGACCCTTTCCTACTTTCACAGGCTTTTTAGCTTATTAGAAGGATGCTGTTTAGCTATGTACCTCTCTCATCTCTAAAACTAGTTTAAGGGGTGGGTCCAGCGTGGAGCTGGCAATGGAGGTGGCTGATTCTCTGAAGCCAGAAGTTTTACATTCTATATGTAGAGCCAGAAAACTCCCTGCCTTAGTCTTACAGTTTCCATGATCACCCTACACCTTCTGGAATGCATTTGTAAGAGCCTTTACAGTGTTTAGTGTTTTCTGTTTCCTATCAAGTCTGATGGTGAGTGCTAGTAAGTAAGCCAGAGCAATAGAAATAATGTTATTTCAGCAAGATATGAAATCTCAGATTGTATTATTTTGGGACTGTTTAAGTCTCTTGTATTGGCTTTTTCTCTTTTTTTAAACTGAATTGGAAAAAGTGAAAATGAAAACCAAAACCAGGGGTTTCTGTTTCCTTGTCAGGCAGTCAATCTGTAATTTTACTTATGTACTGATACATGATCAGATTTGCTTCCATTTTAATCTAGACAAAGTTTTCATTTGAAACTGATGAATGTTTTTTAAATTACTGCATTGATGGATGCTTTGTGCTATCAACAATATTTGTCATTGCAGCGTATAAGGAATATTGGAGCGGCATTTTCAAATTGCAAAGGGCAAGCTTGTGGTGGCAAAGCAGAATATTGCAGGTACACCACTAGAAGTAAGACAGGGCATTGTCTTAAAAATAGATTATTTCTTTACACATCTTCATGTCTTGGTCATTTGATATCCAAATGAATTCAATGTTAAAATTAAAAACAAAGTGAGCAATTACTAGAATAAAGACAGTTTATACATGAAGGAAGAACAGACTGACAGCTAATAATGGTATTTGAAAAATTTTTCTCCTTTTGTTTTTTTTTTCTGATTTGCCCTGTAAGGTCACTTTCAATCATTTTTGCTATGTAAGGGTCAGCCATTTGGCACTTCTAGGTTTCTAAATTATATGGAAATACTTTTGGAATGCTTGCCACTGCATAAAACCAAAATGTTAATAGCTTCACTAAGTCAAATTAAATTTTAATGGCCATGGTTTAATTTTTCCTTTTAGCCCATTCACATCCTTTAAGTAGCATTAAATGTGATTCAGTTGTCTTCTAACATCACAGCTGACCTGAATAGCTTTTTCAATTAGATTTTTAGATGAAGCAGATCTGATACGTTCTAAATAAATAAAGATCTCTTTTTATTGGTTAAATGCTGATATTCACAGCTCATTTAATCCATTTATAGAGATGCAATGTCAAAAGAACCTTTTTTTGTGCAATGCTAGTGATAATGTGCAGAGATGAGACAAAAAATCACACCTTTGTTTTGTCAGTGAATGGAAATTAAGGAAGAGGAACTCAAAAAGATCTATTTAAGACTTTAAGAAAGATGGATGACTGAGAAATGATGAAAATTGTTTAACAAGAAGTCACACATTAAAAGCATTTTATGAAATGGTGTGAAGAATTGTAATTAAGAATGCACATTCCCCTCATAAATTTATTCTGACAGCTTACAAATAATCTAATACCTAAACAGTAGATGTCTAAAGTTTTTATAATTGGTTAATTCTATACTAATGTAAAATGTTTTCATTTAGTCTTTTCATGGATTATTTTACTGTTTACAACATGGCATGCCTTTTACTTATACAAAAAGTAATAGAAATTGTTAGAAATCTACCATAGTTTGTTCAAAAGCATCTTTGATGTTTCCATAATTCTGTTTGATGTTTGTTCTCATTTTTGGATGACAGTGTCTCAAAACCTTCACTGTGTAACAGAGACAACCCACTGTGATAAAACCTTCCTTGTGTATGAGGGCAGGCATGGGGAAAGAGGCCTCTGGGTTTACTGCTCAGCATGGGATACAACAAAAGCCATCTGGGGTGTCTGATATGTAGAAAGCTGGGCTGAGAGTGATTTGGACTGTAGATGTATCTTTTCCAGCGGCTTTGCTTATCAAAATGCAAGAGAATGGTGGTGTCATTAGCTAGAGTAGGTTTCAGCACTGAGTTCAGTTTTGCCATTTTAGTAGCTTGTGTGAGTGTCAGATTATAACTAACAGCTAACTTGCTTTCTCCCGATGTGAAGTCCCAGCTCTGAAACAAATACCAATCTCTCGTGATGGCTGGCTCATTAGACCCACCTAAGTGGAAAGGAGCAGTGACAGCTGTCAGTGTGAATTACAGCACTCCCAGCTCCGAACTGCAGTGGTTTCTGCACTGCCACTCTTTAAGATAATACACCATTAGAATTCCAAAAATGTAAAAACAGATTTTGCATTATTTACACAATTTTCTGGACAAGTTTTGCCAAAGCGAATGTTTTGAAAAGTTATAAAAGGGGGTTATAATACAATTATTTATAGTCCTAATATATCAGTGAAATTTACTTAATAATGTATATTCTACTGACCATTCCCATTTTAAAAGGTTAACAATAAAAACTGTTGTGGTTTTTATTATGCTAGGTTAACAGAAAAGTATTTATTCATCATTTTAGAACAATTAGCATATGCAGTACTGGTTGCTATTTGCATTGTGGAAATTAAACATGTAAATTACTAGGTTCTGGTATGACTTATATTAAAAACATTCCTCTGGTGTTTTGGAAGGGGAAATGCTTTGCCTTTCCTTGAACATAATTCTTCTAATATACAAGTACGTAATTTTCAGTGAGCATAAAACATGTATTAAATAAATTCAGAAAAGGTCTTTTTCACAGGACACAGGCACTGGTGCTGAAACAGTCTGAATAGGATACCACACTGTCCAAAAAAAATTCACCTCAAATCTGACCCCTCCAGGTATTATTGTAACACATAATCTGCGGCTGAGGCAGGAAGGCAGGTTGCATAATACAGAGCATGTACTAAAATTGATTTATCAGTATAATTTAATAAGCTGGAAAACCTGCTTCCTGCATTAGGGTTGAACTGTTGCTCTTTGAATGTTTTGGTAATTTGGGAATAGATTGGTATGATATGTCACGGGGGAATAAAAGCGCTTATGATTAAAAAGGAAGCTGTACAAATAATTGGTACCTAACATTAACATGTCCAGAGATGTATTCATAGACTGAATGAGCTTCATATTCAAACTCTGTAGAAAGAAGGACAAGCAATTCTTTATAAGAAAAACTTGTGCAAGATCAGTGATGGTAACCTTAGAACTATCTGTAGCAGAGTCATGTTTCTGTGCTGCAATGAATTGGAAGTGCATAAGACAAGGCTCAAGCAGTTTGCAGACTTGTTCTTTTTCATGCTACTGATATTAGGGATGTTATATTGGGAACATGATAAAGGGAGAATATGAATAAGTAACTTCAACTAAGTTTTGAATTTTATTATATGCTTCATCACGCATAAGAAAGTCTAAATTCTGTGACAATTTGATTCATTCTTTTTGCAATTTTATCTTAGTGGCTTTTCAGCAATGTTTGGGTTGTTGTTTGTTGGTTTTGGTTTTTTCTTTTTAGTTCTATGGGATAGGAGAAATTGTATATTGATGTTTGGGAAGAGATATTGCAAGCCAAAACATATCAATTGTGTTAGGCAACAGCTCTACACCCAGAAACTAAATTAGTGAATGAAGTAAACCATACATTTATGTTTAAGGTTACCTGTAAGATACCTACCAAAATATTTATGAGTATTGTTTGTTTTCTGTGAAAATTTTCAGTTTTCAATGAAGAACTGTGCAAAAATGTAATTCTTTTCCTGGTAGGGGCTATAATTCAAATGGGGTTTTTTTCTTTAGCAAAATGAGTTTTCTCGTCAGAATTTCTCTTTCATGATTAGCCTCAGCTATAGAAATTTCATACTGATACAGTGTCATTTCATCTAAAGACAAGGGTATATGCACCTGCAAGAGGTAGTCAGAGGCATAGAAACCTATATGAAGCATCACAATACCTTTTCAAGATCACTGAAATATTTTGATTGAGGTTTTAGACAACAAATTGTATTGACAACTTGTACTAAAACATTTCTGTCTCATTTATTTTTAACTGTCCATCTAAATCCTTTTGCTTTTTCTCATTTTCTTGACCAGCTCTACTAAATCCTCACTGTGAATAATAGATTGAGTGATTAGAGAGAGAGAAAAAACAATCAACTATAATTATCACTCAGAATTTGTAGCAAAACCAAACGTATCAAGCCATTAGTGAGTTTCTTTTTTTAAATGGTTTGTGTTTTTTGCTTTTTGCATGGATATTATGGGGAGGCATCATATTTTGAAGTAGTGCTCTGAACAGTCACAATAAGTGGAGAGTCTCTTACAGACATTGACATGATTTCAGCTAATATCATGCCTTGATTTCTGAAATGCTCAGCCAGTGAATTTAAATGGATCAATTTTAATACTTGGGCCAAGAAGTATGTTCAAGTATAATATTTAAAATATACCACTTGAAAAGTATTTTCCATATATGGATGAGCACTAAGGATCTTACAAGTTGTCTCACAAATAAATAGCTATAAAGTAAAATATATTCATGATACTACATAAAACTGGCAAATAAAAAATATTCTAAAAGTTATAGAGCATTAGGTACAAGGAGGACTATTAAGATAGTGGAATATACTCAGGGAAAGATGAAGTATCAAGATTTAAAGAAGACAGAGGAGATTTCAGATAAAGTAGTAAGATAAAAGAGAAACATAAAGCACAAGAGGTCAAATCACAGACATGCATGGCTTTGATGAGATGGAGATGCCTAGTTTGATAGATAGTTCTTTTCCTCACATGTTACCCATAAAAGAGTTTCATTGGGGTTCACCTGCTAAGAAGAGGATGCCTTACAAAATCAAGGCCACTCAAGCCAAGATGGGAATGGAATGAGGAGAGACAGACAGAACAACTGTCTTCGTAACACTAAGAGACATGCTGAAGAAGGTGCTATGATTAAGAGGCTTAATTAATGTGCTAAGACAGACAGAATAGTGGTAATGATACTTTGCCAGCTTTCTGTTAGACATATCTAGGTGCACCAGAAAACAAGTGTCTATTTCTTGTTTTGTTTCAGACAATGGTACTCAAGCATCTCTTACCTACGAACTCCAGTGCCTGTGCCTAAGTGATTCAGGACAAAAATAGAAACAATTTAATACATTTTGTCTTGTGTGCAGTCTTTCTTGGATGTGTGTTGCTTCCTCTGAGAGGTTTCTTGATGCCTCAGTGTTTTTGAGTATATTTCTTACTGTTAATATGCTTTACTCGTAAGGGTCTCAGGGCATCTGTGTCAGAGATGAAGTTGTTCTGAAAATTTTGCATTCTCTTAGTGAACAGTTACTGTGACAAAAAACAGTCTTCTGTGGTTCACCATGTGCAAAAGAGGCTCAGATGCCAGGTGGTTCAGAGACTGCAGGATCAAATGCCTGATGTTTAGAGTCAAGAGACCAAATTCAGTTCTAATTATACTATGTAATGTACTTTGTCATTTTTTCCATGGTTTTATTCCTGGGAACCTGGCTTGAAAACAGGACATTTATAGCAGAGTTATTGCTGATATACTCTTTAGCAGGAGTCAAAGTTTATTGTAGACTGGTTAGTTGCTGTGAAGATGGTTGACAGCACAAGCTAAGAATGATGTTTTCCTGTCAGATAATCATGAGAAGAGCTGCAAACATCGGTGACCTTGCAACCAAGGGATACATTTTGCAGATCCCTGTGAGCAAGAGTAGCCATAACATTTTAATTAAGTGTGACGTGATCTTGCTAGTGGTGTGGGGACATGATAACAAGGAGGTAGCTGCTAGTTAAATTTTTTTTTATTACAATATGAGTCAGAGAGGATATTTTCTACATGTCAGATAACAAGGAAAAGACTAAAAAGGTTTACAATAAATCATGTATGAAAGGCATGAATTAAAAGATATAGTCAGAAATAGTCCTTTTAGTTGCTTTCAGTTTGGAAAGGGTGGAATATATTATGGATTGTTGCTGTACTGTGGGAGAGGTGGATGGAAATGTTTCAGGCAATCCTTTTGAAGAATGGAAGATCAGCATTAAATAGTAGCAAAACCTGATAAGATAGACTTGGTTATAATCATCTGCTATGATAGCTGTTCTGTCATATCACTAGGGGCTATCTTAGAGAGCAAAACCCCCAAAACCATTAAAGCATTGTGGATTGCTTCTTCTCATATACATACTTATAAACTCACGCTAGTTCATAAAGTAATAACTTTACACTCTGTATCTTGTGCTATTGATCAAGGATGGCAGAATATTTTCCTTTTGTCTTGGCATACCGGTCCAGTGGGTAAACACAAGAAACATTCCTGATTATCTGATCCTGTTGCAGAGGTTAATATGTCCAGTTGCACCTAATTTGTTTACATTAGTAATAATATCCTCATTGGATATGATATCCAACAGGGATGTTCTATATTGGATATAATATCCTTATTTCATTGCTGCTTATGAAATGTCTTGATGTTGTTATAGTATGCATTTGTATCTCTACAATAAATGGTACTACACCCACACTTAGCTGATGTAGATTTTACCCTCACCATTCCAATCTTATAAATGAAATGTGAACAACCTATCTGTCTGTTCTCAATGAAAGGCCAGTGGGAGCTTGGACATTGATTTCAGTTGAATAATGACAAAATAGGGGGACACTTTCAACTGATTGTTTGAGATATTGAACTGGCAAGAAATAGTGACCCAGGGAATGGATCTTCATATTTAACCTGAATATTAAAATATGTACCTATACTGAATGGGATGTTGAAATGTCCCATTGCCTGAGGTCACAAAACGGTGCAGGTTGAAAAAGTCAGGATTGTTTTCAGAAAGAAGTCAGAACAAGAATAAAAGAAATATGACATGACTGGTTCTTTGAAAGACTTTCTGAAAATATATGGCTAGAGCTTTACAGTATCTGGATCAGGAAGGGCACAGAGAGAGCTCTAAGAAGCTACATTCTCAAACAGAGTATTTCCTTGCCATGGTTTGGGAATTATGGAAGTTGGTTAGTAATAATCAGAGAAGTTTTCCATTTAGAATTAAATCGACTAAGTCAACTTCATGAGCTCCTTAGGCTGATGGAGAATCACATCTTGAAGCAGAGCAAAGGAATTTTGTAAAGGAGGGTAACAAGATTTCACAATGGGGGGATTTATTCAAGTTAGAAGTTAGATTTAATGACAGGCTTGTCCACACTTTAAAAGGCTTTTCTGGTATGCTTATACTTGTAGAATATATTGGCAGCCTTTCTCTGTGGAGATGCAGTGTTCCTTTGATAATATAGTTTAAATGATTTTCTCAAATGGAATAACCTATTTTGGCCCAAAGGGTGTAACTGCTGGCAAACTGTGCATTCACACCACACAGCTCTCTTAGCAAACCCCTGACACAGACCAAGCAGACAAGTTTTGAATTTCAGTTTGTTTCTCTGTAAAAGTCTAGTTTTCTGAGTGTATCCTATACATTAGGAGTAAAATCCTCTTCCCTTAGACAAGATTAGTAGATTCCACAATCCGAATTAAGTATTGAAAGAGAACAATCTCATTTTCTCTGCATTATGCTCCTGTAAAATTCCCACCTACCTTAGTTGCAGTAGGGCTATCTACTACTGCAAGTGCACTTATTGAAAATCTGTATGGCAGCTCAATCCTGGAAAGATTTCACAGTTCACTCTAAAAATTTGAGGGAGTGAGCAATTTTCTTAAATCTAACCAGATTGTACATGTGCTTGAGGTTTAAACTGTGCGTATTTTTTTCAGAAATACTTGAGTAAAACTTTAGTATCTTGGTAGAAAGGCTAGACTCAAACTCACCGTGCTGCAGCTGTCTGCTGGCAACTACACAAATGTTTAAATTGAAATTAGTGTATGATAGCCCCTTTGATGGAATAGATTGATAAAATACCTTAAAGTAATCACAATGAATGTAGAATAACGCATATTTCCCCAAAATGCCGGAATTCAAAAGTTGGCTTCTCATGTCTTTGTCACTAACCCAAACGCATGAACAATTACCTACACTCCTTGGCCATTACACCATCAGCTCAAACAGAAGTGTTAATCCTACTTTATGGTAGAATTTCTGGGAGATGTCTTTTTTCTGGTTGTCTCCCCAACCTGCCCCCCTCCATGGATACAAGCAATCTATTTCTCAGTTCAAGGAATTTTAATAGAAAAACTGTCATGTTTATATAACTTCCAGTACAGCTGAGCAGGAAGCAAATAGAAACCTTTATTTTTATGGTAGGTTGAGTCTACAGATTGTCCCATCACTGCCAAGTAAGTAAAACCCGGGCCGAACGTTTAATATCATTCAGACAGTCTGAAAATGCATGTTTCCTTCCTTGCATGAACGTTAATGTTGTCTTTTAAATTGTTTAAAGTGAATGTTTTGATTTTTAGAAATGCCAAAGTAGACACACATGAAAAAGAACTTTTTAGGAAAGTTTCTGTGACAAAGGGATGTGCTAAAGGAATAAGCCTTTCAAAACACTCAAGTGAATTAGCTAGAAAAAATTAAAATGGACAGGGTTTGAATTCACGTTTTCAATCTACTGCCAGAAAGCTTCAGGACAGCAAAAATTATTGCTATAAAGCTGATTGTTAATTTTATTAAAATATCAGTTAGAAAAATAACTTTTACTTTCTTCTTTAAAATAAAATACCATATTTTAAATATAAGCTTATATATATTTATGAGATTCTGAGTAAAATAGAAATATATTTCTGAACAAACCAATTTTGTCTTGGACAAAAAAAAATCTAAACTGATAAATGGAAACTGCCTTAGCTGCAAAATAATTTTTTTACTGGTTACAAAAAAAAAAGTGACAAGTAGTTTAATGAAAGCTTTTTTTTTTAATATACACCTTTCATAATTAATAATGCAGACTTTTGTTTACTTATTTCAGTAAATAATTTGAATGCAGCTGACCTTTCTTTTTTTTTCTGCTGCATTATCAATGATGTTGAAGACATCACTAGGTTGTTGTTCTAGCAATATATCTCTCACTTAGTTGAGGTTTTGGTTTGCAACTAATGCTTTTGGAAATGTGGCACCTGAGCAGTTTATGCACCACCTGAGATGGAAACAAAAAACTGGAAAGCTTTCTGACTTATAAATATAGAATGTCAATGCGTTGCAAGCATTCCATCCTACCTTTAGGTATTTGGAGTACATATATAATCTATAGCCAGCTCTGGCCAAATTTCTTCTCTGGCAGAACACCAGCAGAATGTGGATGATGCACCTGAATTGGTCTTGTAACAAAGTAATAGCTACACATAATGGATAATCCAGATCTAGAAGGGTCTAGCGCTCTCCCAGTTTGTAGGAGTCTGTCCTGAAAAGTGCCAGTCCCTAAGTACCTCCAAAGAAGTCAGACAGAAATCCTAAAAACCTTAACCTTCTCTTTCAACCTCTCATGTTAATTTATTTTTGGATAGAGGGAGAGGTCATTTTCTTTACCTTCCTTTCTTAGTGTTTTGTTTGTTGTTGTTGTTTTGTTGTTGTTTTTGTAGTTTGTTTGGGGATTTTTTGTTTGGTTTCTTTCCCTAAAGTACATCATACTCTCTGATAATTCACTGAAATATCTGGCATCTCAGTACACTGATCTCTTAGTTGTACTCTTCAAAATTAGAGGTAGTTGAATTTCCTTGTCTCCCAGTTTGCATAATTCTAAAGGCTTTTAATTCTTAAGGCTTTTAATTAGGCCAAAAGAAACTAGGTACTTTAGGATGTCTGAGCAGGTCTAGTCTGAGATGCCTCCTCTTATAAATAATAAAAACGTACCTTCTCTCCAGTCAAGTCTGATTCCTCAGTACTTACTACATATTGGAATATATTCTTTTTTCCTGCAGGTTTCAGAATAACTAAAATCTGTAAAATTTCTAGTAACTAAGGATGCTGTACCCCACTGTCTTACAGGCTGTTTCTTAAGAGTGAGAAATCTTGTTTCCATAGAATATGCTGACAGAAGAGTTTACATATGCAAAACTAGGTAGATGTTTTAAGACTAAATCCATCTGCATACCTCACATTTCAGCTGAATATATGACATCCCAAATCCACATCAATACTCACTGGACTGTATATCTTTTTCAAACAGTGTTGAAGTGGTTTTGTTTTGTCATTGATTGGCACCGGGCAAAATTTGTTTATGCAGGATGTTTCTATGATGTCATTTGAAATGCTTGATTGGAATGAAGTGTAATTTAAAGGATTTGCCAAGACAGCAAAAGCAAAACTTCAGCAATGTATTTCATGACTTTAAATAAAACTGTGACAGATTGGTATGGTGCATTTCATAAGCTTTAAAGCTTGAAATTACATGGACAGCTTCCAGGTACAGTTGCGTTATTTATATGAAATTGAGACAGCACTTGCAGTGATTCAAAGCTTAAGCATAGTTTTGTTTTGCTTGGTGGAACAGTGAATTTACTCCAAATATAGGATTCAGAGGGGCTAAAGCTGTTAGCAACAAGAAGTTGTCTTGTGTGCAAGCCAAAAGTGATAAATATTCAACATCAGGGTATAATTGGTGACAGCCACGTTCAGGCATCGATGTTATGGAAGGAAGACAAACATGTTCTTCCCATAGAGGAAGAACTTCTTACTTGTGTGAGTGACTGTGCACTGGAACAGATTGTCCAGAGAGGCTGTGGAGTCTCCCTCACAGGAGATATTCAGGAACCATCTGGATGCGATTCTGTGCAATGTGCTCTGGGATGACCCTGCTCGAGCAGGGAGGTTGGACCAAACGACCCACTGGAGTCCCTTCCAACCTGACCCATTCTATGAAAGCCAGAGGACAACAGTACCATCCAGGCTGTGCAACTATTACAATCCCTAGAGAGAGCCATACTTCCTAAATAACTAGTAGGTGACTAAATTCTTACGTTTGCCAATATCCCATTTTGTTGTCTTAGTAGAAACTAGACTGGTGGAAGACAGCTTTATGAACTATTTTGATAGTGTACAGTCAAATTGGTTGAAATATGATTTTGCAATGGTTTTTCACAGAAATTACTTTTCTGTTTTTGACAACTCTGAAGTTAAAGTTGGAGAGAAGTACTTTCAGCATGTGAATAACAGGTGGTCCTCCTCAAGATAATGCATACAAAAATAGGTGAATCACCTTGTTTTTAATGTTTTTGTTTGTGATAAATTTTTTTTGTCAGTTCTTCAGATTTTGAGTTCCATTCATTTTCTGATTTATCTTTTCCTTTTATTGCATTAAATTAAACATCTGTTAATGCAAAACTTAAAGAAAACCCATCATCACGACATGAAGAGGAGTACCCAAGTGTCTTGTACTCTGAGAAATGTCTAAGTTTCTTTTGGGTCATAAAAGATACAGTCAAGCATGGCATGACATACTTTGGTCTTTGAAAGTGCATTTAATGAGACGAGGTGAGTGCCATGCATTACTACACTTTTTTTGAGGCAATGTGGTTACTGAGGGTGAAATTATGTTTCAAGTAAATTTTAGTGCCATTGCACAGGTTTTTCACCAGTTCTCTTCACTTCAGTGATTTATACCTTCAGAACAAAACTCGTAGAAATAACCAGTGATGTGGTCCCTTCTGCTGCAGCAGGTAACGCTTCTTTCTCCTGACTTGATACAAGAAGATCTTTTAAGTAATTCATTCTCTGCATTGTTAGGTCTTTCCCTAAAGGTCTTCTTGAACAGAAGCTACTGATGCACAATAGCAGTGATATCCTGCTGAATAAATGAGAAACCAAAAATGCTTGTTTTGTGTATCCTATATTAAAGCTGTATTCCCTTATGCTGTCTAGTAAGGTTTCTGCTCCTAAAGGGAAGGGATTTTTCCCAATGCTGCTTCATTGCAGAGTTGGATTAACTTCAAAAACAAAATAAATATGTTCCACAGCCATGGAAAATGGGTTCTGCCCCCAGTGAATTAGAATTACTGTTACACTGGGCAAGAAAAATAGCATTTTAATGAAGTGTCCACCCTCAAGCACTTTTTCCAGGGAAGATACCTGTGAATCTTTGCCAAATAGTTACATAGTTCAGCTGGGTTTATGTTGAATTACTTGGCTGGGTGAAGAAGCTGCTATATGCTACCTTTGGCAATTCAAACCTTTGTAGAAGTCTGATTTATAGCTGCCCAGGGGAACAGTTCTCAGTTTTCACTGTTTTTATTTCAGAGACAGTGTAACCTACATATTTTATTCTTAAATTAGTGGGAAAGTAATTCTGCAGACAAAGCTATGACAGCAATTCTTTTACCCACAAATTCCCTCAAAATGAATCAGGGTAGTTCTCATAACCATATGGTATCTTTTCAGTTAAATATATCATTATTTCAGTTTTAATTTTAATTGTCTTTGCTAGTGGCGGAATTGATTTCATTTGATTTAATTAGATTATTGCTATTTCAGACATTAATCAGCATCCTATTAAACCGTCTCACAGATATTAATTATACCCCAGAACACGGGAATGTACAATCAGGGAAGAATTAGTCCTCAAGGGGCAGGAATTCCAGAATTTCCTTTGATATGGAATAGAAAGTCTCAGTCAGTTTGACTTTAGAATTCCGGAAATAATCAACTCAAAATTTTTATCAGCTGGTGCAAACTAAATGCAGTGGGGTGACTGAAAGGCTGGGCTTTGAACTCAGAGTCCAGCTACAAAATGTTAGGACAAGTATCTTCCCACACTGGCACTTTTCATCTCCACAGGTGTTTTATTGTACCTTACCGCCTATGTAGCATTAGAAAGAAAAGAGAATTAATTTGGACACTGACTGGGAACGTCTAGTGTCAAACTGCCTTCAAAGGCAATTAGGATCTAATTCAAATAACAACCAGGAGAGCAGAAATTATCTGAAGAAGCCCAACCCATATCTATCTTCTACAGAGCCCTGATCGGATCTTGGTTGATTATTTTCCTCATTACTTCAGGCATGTTACTTTATTCTTGAAAAGCAGGTACTGACTGTGTTGGCATTCACCGAATCAGGGGTATAACAAAAGACAACTGCCATAGATACTTGCAATGTTAAGATGGGGAGGAATCTTCTTGGTTATTATATTTTAATAACCATGCTCAAAATTGTCATCTAGTACTTGTAATTAATTTTTGCATAAAGTAACCTGGTAATGTTTTCAGCTCTGTCTTCCTATTTACTACCCTGTCCTGCAATGGAAGGTGTTCCTGAGTTTTAATTCTGGAATCAGAATGATCTATGACTCCTAAAACTCCAAACTTAGGGAAGCATAATATGGCTTCATGTGAT
This sequence comes from Pseudorectes ferrugineus, assembly GCA_008033365.1. Lineage (NCBI taxonomy): Eukaryota > Metazoa > Chordata > Aves > Passeriformes > Pseudorectes > Pseudorectes ferrugineus. The sequence goes on from QWTY01008556.1 coordinate 15,728, forward strand.
AAATTGTATAGATGACCCTTCTGTCTAATTTGATGAACTATAAAATGGCATCTTGCTTCTGGCATCATTGATCTTATGTCTTTGTCATGTTTAAGGTGGAGATCAAGCACTGAGAGAACAAATGAAACTGGTAGTAGAGTTTGGCATGTTTGAGAGAGCCCCTCGTTTATTCTGACTGAATGTTCTCTCTTCCCCTCTCCCTCGGCTGACAAAGTGGTCACTGCACAGTGCGAGTCAGGCTTGCCAACACTTACATTTTGTATTCTGCTCTCTCTGCTTTCTCTGTGCCAGTGTTTTTGGATTGTTAACTTTGGTTGAGCTGCTTTTGCACTTCAGTGAGCATTTATTTTCTTGCTACCTACTCTATATGTATGTGAACCACCATGGCATTGACACTGTTGAATCTAAATGTTGTTTTGAAAATTTGCAGCTGACCTGAATGTTAAGGAAAAGTCCTGAGCTAAAGCTGGAAGTGATTTGAAGAACAGCTTACGTGTGGTGTACAGGGCTTAGCTGGTCATTTATGCTAGCAATGGGCTGGTACAATATTATGCTGCTACTTAGGCTGTTAATACTCTCTACAGTCAGAATTTTCAGAATCTCTATTTGTCAGACTATGTAATTGAGAGTTTCATTTTACTTCAAATAAATGTTACAGCATTTTATTGTAAGTTGGAAGACACTTTATGTCACAAACAAAATAACTTTCTAACTTCTTTTACCTATTACCCAGTTCCTGTTGCAAATGAAACAACCAAGTTGCAAACATAATAATTTCTTCCATTTAACAAACTCCTTCAGGACGAAATCAGTGTTTCAGAAACCCTTCCACAGATCTGACTCTGCTCATTTCCTGTCAGTGTACTAATTGTATAAGTAGCAAAGGTTAATGTCCTTCTGAGTCAATAAAGCCACTTACTCTGGGTCCAGATTTCAGACCTGAAAAAAGTTCGGGGGAAAAAATATGCTGGAATAATAAACTTCTGATTAAATTCTGAATTCAGTAAATTCTCTTTAGGCAAAATATTCAGTGAATTGTACTTATTGGTCTACTTTGTAGACCACTACTTTTCTATTTTATTAAAATTCTAGTAATTTATATCTGAAGATGGGACATTATGTATCAAGGTTTTGAAAATCTCTAGTATAAGAGCCAAGAATTATTCTGTAACTATTTTGCAATTGATAGAATTCTTGTTCTGTCAAACAGCCAGGATTTTACTTTCTATGTAATAGTTGTAGCACTGTCACACTCCAGTACTTCAAGCTTAAAGAAGTTTTTTTCTCTTCATAAGGCGTTTATACAAAGAAAATATGTAGTTCTTCATAGTTTGACAGTTACTCAGAATTATTTTAATATCTGGCTGTAAGAAATTGTCTATCCCCTGTTCTATGTCTCAGCAAAGACTGCTTAATAAGCAAATCCACAGGCATGCAGACTATCTGGGATTTGGAATAAAAATGTATGTTCCTTTTCCTGAAAGGCTCTTGTTGGTTGGAGATAGGTTGTAGAAGCAACTTAATCAGGACTGCAGTTATTAGACAGAATTTCTGTGCCACTTGTATTTGGTCAAACTCAACTGATGTCAAACAATAGTTCTACATTGCTGTTACTGTGGGAGTTAAATGAGACCCAGCACAGAGGACACCTCCCTAGAGTAAAAATACAGCATTGATATCAGAACAGACAGAAAGGTTTGCACTATGTGTACATGAGTGTGCATGTTCCTTTGGAGCTGTAATTACATGTTTTACTGTGCATGTACACTAAGGCTACCAGGGTTTCCCCTCAGGAACATGCATTTTATGGTTCTTACAGATTATTTGTTTGCTATTTCTAAAAGAAGTGATTCTGCTACTTATTCAAGTTTTCTCTTTGCTGCTCAAACAAAAGATCATTGTGCTATATCACTGTATTTTCATTTCTTCAGCTGTGTGTAACCTTCTGCAACATTTAATTCCTTTTCCATTGCCACACAATCATCACTTCAGCAACTGCATTTGTTCTTCTTAGATGTTTATGCATATTACTCATCTATATTCAAGAAAATCTTCAAATGGCCTCACATATTTTCAAATCACTAGGGGATGTCTGTCTAGAAGCTGTCCTCCCTGCATTTCCTAAAAGAAGAATGCAGAGAAGATGACGCTTAATTTAACATATAATGAATTCCCATATTTCTTTCAACAAATAAAAGGCTTGTCATTTTTTTTGTATCAGCTTCCAGCATCTTAGCTAGGATCCAGCTTGCTATACAAATGAATTTCAGATGGATTGCTTTTAATCTGAGCTCTCTGGAAGGAAGGGAGAGTTACATCCTCTGATATTCTGTGCAGACTCTCCACATGCTGTCTAAGGCCCACTCTGCGTAGTACTGATCTGAGATTACTTTTACTGATTTTCTTAGCTTTCTGTATCAAAATACAACTATACAATAAAATGCTCAGGAAAGAGATAAGTAAAAAAATCTTTCCAGTTTTATGGTGAATATTGGCTGCATAGCAATTCCTGATGGACTGACTGTTTTCAATGTCTTTCCTGATAGCAATCACTCTCCATAACATATTTCAGAGTTATGGGGTTTTTCTTATTCAGTGTATAGGCTGCAAATATTGCAAATTGATAAAATATTGATTAGCATCTGAATATTACCATAAATAAATTGTTTTAGTAAATACAATCAAGTTTCACCAAATAGATTAACTTGGAACATTAGGAAACACCCAGTGTTTGAGAGTTCGTGTCTTCCTCCACAGTTATTATTTTTCCACAATTTTGACAGGAATAAAAAGTTCAGTCACATAGAAAGAAGCTTGAAATGCCTATGCCAAATCTCTTTCTGTTCACCATTACTTGCACCCACTTAATTGTGCTATATTTTGTGCCGTCAAATGAGTGTATGATTTGAAGATTTACAATGTAATTAATTATATGCAATTAATTTGCTGAATTCCAGGAACCCCACAAAAATTTATGCTTCTTTAGTATTTATTATAGTTGATCAGACATTGGAAATAAGCACCTGTTAGTTGTCAGTCTACCAGGTTCTTAAATATATATGCTTGACTTCATGCAAATGATGAATGGTTCTATCTGTGGCAGTGTTCTCATGTGTAAAGTTCAGAATGCTTGTTTAAACACTGAAAGATTTAACACACATGAGACTTCATTCAACACATTTAATGCTATCATGCCAACAAGAATCTTCCCTGATTAAGGAATAGATAGTATTTGCTTAGTAAATGTAGTCATGGCTATGCTGTGACTTTACAACACAAAAAAAAACCCAAACCAAACCAAAAACCCCCAAAATAACAACAACAAACCCCAAAAATTATTTGGAAATTTTTCATCTGTGTTTTTTGAGAGCTAGAAATACCACTTGTCCAGCTTGTCTCCAGTCCAGATTCTGAGACTGCAGAACCAGTGGGCCATAGTCATCTCTGATGGTTTTTCAGAGCAGCTATTGAAAATCTTTTCCTTCTTCTGAATATTAAGTGCCATCTTTCACAAAAAGAGTGTTGAAATGCCCTTCCTAAGATGGTTTTGAGAATCAATTGAACAATATGGCAGCTGTGAAGAAACAGTATTTTAGACTGCTCTGGAAAGCATGGTACTACATTGGGTTCCTGGTCCAAAACTGCTAGTTGCCTTTCCATTTTTAATCCGAAGTTAGTCAAACTATTTGTTATTTAGTCGACAAGGACAGATCTGAGGTAAATCACTTAACTGGAGAACTGTTTTCACATAGAAGTGAAGTAAGAGTTTTGCTTGAGAAGGATTTGTAAAAACTATTATAATCTCACTCTGAATGAAGTGCGGAATCTCTGAAACCAGGAAAATACAGTCTGTAAAGCAAAACATCACAGGAACCCATTACCAAATAGATTAAGTAAACCAAAGACAAATCTAGCACAGTGTTTAAGGTTTTAAAATTTAGAAGTTATTTTTCTGATCATCTAGTACTGCAGGAAGGCCACTCTGTTAATCACTTCAATAGTTTGAAGGGCTTCACAGAAGAATTTTATCCTGGAATTTATCCTATTCCTTCTGGTTTATTCCACAGCAGGGTAACAGTTGGATTGTCAAATCAGAGAAATCTTTTATGTCTATCTGAATATAATTCTAGGAACTTAAAAACTACCAGGTACACTTTAAAGAGCTGTCAATGAGAAAGAATAGGTGAGGGTGCACCCATGAAGGCAAAAAAGGTCTATTACAGAGCCTGTAAAATCAAGGAAAGAATGCCAGAAAAACAAAAAAATACCTAGATCTGTGCATTCTTCCTTATCATTCCTATGGTCTCTAAATGCTGAGCAGACAAAACTGACAACATCACTTCAGTAGAGCATAAGATACTAAGAATAAATTATCCATATTGTGTAGAAAGGGAGGAATCAAATTGTAGGGCAAAATTATATAGATTTGAAAGAAAACTGGACATGGAGGATGACAGTGAAGAAAAACTACAGTACAGCAATCTTAGCTGAGTGTATGTACTAGGAATAATGACAGACCTGGGTGGAGCTGCCCACAGGTGCAGAAAGAGGTTGCTCTTGGAGACCAGCCCTCACAATTGAAAGGAGCTGGTAGGGAAGATGGTGGTGAACAAATCTAGGACTTAGACTGCAAAATTCCAAAGAAGAAACACCTTTGCTTGGTTAACAGGCAAAGCCCAGCATGTTTTGGCAATACTGAGAAGTGGGTAATAATTCTAGGCACAGTACAATGTCATTAGAAAAGGTAATGATAAATCATTTTTATGACAGACCATCCAAAGATATTACGCTGCCTGTGACTTTACTTTGATGATTATATTTTCTAGAAAGATGCCTGAGCAGGAGATGCAGTTACTCTTATAAAATAAGCTGTTGATTTTCGCTTTGTATTTCACACACTTCAAGGGCTTGCAAGGTTAAGAAAAGCTTACAGTTTTACCAGATGCAAACACAGATTTGGAAATAGTTTCATCTTCTGTATCCACTTGAACTCTACATAAGCACAAAGGTTGCTAAGTGGTTTTTATGGTTTTGACACGTAACTCACTGCTGCAAAAATTGGTTTAAGCTCATCCAATAGTGAAGTTTTGTGATTAGTAGGGAAATGTCAGTCCATCTTCCCTCAGCTAAAATAATTTTATCAGAATTGTCATTGATGTGGCTTAGCCATTATGTACTTTTCTAGTATCTCAAAATATTCTGCACACATACAACTATTAAGTGTCTAATCATGCAGGTGTTGCCATTTTAGATTAAGACAATGTGATTGTCCATTGCTATACCTTCATATCTTTAAGTTTTAGTCATAATGATAGTTATATTTGATGACTTGGAATCTAATAGCAGCAAGAAAGACAATTCCAACAACCTTAAAGGTAGTTAATTGACTGCTAAGAAACATTTACCAGCTTTATGCAAGTTCAGTCAGCCAAGAATTGAACACAGTTAATTAGTAGTGCACTGTCTTTTACAGTCTTCAGGCTTGAATAAATTATTAGAACAAAAGGTAAGCTGCAATTTCCATTCTTTAAGGTGCTGGTTTTCTCATAGCTCCAGCCCAGCAAGGATTTATATTTAAAGAGAAGAAAAAGATGTAAGTGGATCTGAATAGGAAACCCAAAACTTGAATATTATCCTGTTCAAAGGTTCAGAAACCTGAACCCTCCAGCCCTGTCCATGATTACTTTGCTCCTGGGGTACATCTCCGATCCTGGTTCACCAGAGCCTCAGTAATTCCAGGTATAAGCAAATAATTTTCCAGATCCTTCTTATGCCCAGGTAGAATGTAGAAACTAGACAGATTATCACTGTCATCTCATAGGAGGCCTAGAAAATAGACAAGTTCTTTGCAATCCTCATACATGTTAAGAGGGTGTATATTATTTGTGCTAAAATGTCGTTGCAGCTCTTCTTATTTTAAAAAAAGTACCCAAATTTTGTATGAAGTCCTTGTGATTAGAGTACATAAAATTTGATGTGCCAGTATCAAATCCCTACATGTCCCTTCATTCATAAGTGTGCTAAAAACAGAAGCTCAGGTGGGTTTATGCCACCCTGCAGTATAAAATGGGAATTTGTAGATCCAGAGGGAGTACAAAGTAGCATACTGACTAGGATGCCTTTCTAGTGAGGAAAACTCTGAAGACCCTGCTCCTTGCACGAAGCACTGGCTCTGTGTTTTGTATGTAACAACCAGTGAATGACAAATAACTTGGCTGTGTAAACATCAAATGGTATTCTCCTTCCTGGCTGAGTGGTTTTAATTCAATAGCTAAAAACAAGTAAATAATCTGTGGACATTGGCATGGACCCAAATTCTGAACTCCAGTCCTGGAACTGTACCCCAGTAGAAGGTAGAAGGAGAGAAGACTGAAAGAGATGTCTCCCGTGAATTAGGAACAATGCCAGTATTCCTAACTGAGGAAAATAAGTCTATAAAAAGATGAGAAATCACTGCACCAATCATTGGGCTATGAAATGACAGACAAACCCAGGCAATATTAGCATCAATTTGGTATTTGTTTTTCAAACTGTTTGTTTTTGTTTTAAGTAAATGATGCTTAGTTAACTCCCTTCAGTCTCTAGATCCTGTTGGAGCCTGTCTGTAAGCCCTCTGTAAGCTCTTTTAAATGTGATGGGATTTGAAAAAGACTTCAGCCTGCAGTGTTCCCCTTGGTGAGCTTCAGGAATGAATGAGAGATTGAGGTTTCATCTCTGAGGCACCTCGTCAGGTGATGAATTCTGGGTTTTCATAACCCATTTGAAGACCAGGTGTCTGGCACCATGGTGTTTAACTTGTATATAATCAAGCTCCGAGTCATTTCTAGTCTTTAGGTGTATAGTTGACTACAAATCCATGTACGGAGCACCTTGGCCCCATGCCATCCTATGTGCCCTTTATGTAACTTTATGAGTACCCATGATTGTATGTTTGTATGGATGCACGCACAAATACATATACATATATGTGAAAAACCCTACTCTGCTGAAATTAATGGTCACCTTCAGCTTCAAGAGAATGATGGTCTGAATCCATGTACTCTTTACTGCACCTTTTTGCGCGATTTACAAGCTGTGAGCAATATATATTCTACATCTTTTTAATTTAGTGCATTGTTTTTCTGTTTTAAGGAAAGTAGTACTTTTTTCTGGGCTGAAATACATTGTTTGGTAAAGATTACTAGTGGCAATTAGACTAAATGTTCTAGTAACAGCTTAACAATTTCAGTCAGAAATTAATCCATTGTGAATTAGTTCAAAAAGAACCTGAAATATAACTCTGATGATAACTAATATTGTGTGCTTTTATATAAGATTTAAACTCTCTAATTTCACAAAAAAAACCCTGAAAACATTTCAATAAATACTCTCTGTCTTGGGAAATAGATGGCCAGTGAAACCATCTATTTTCATTGGATTTTCTGGGATCTTATGGCTTGATTGATGCAGGATTTCGTAGATGTGCTTAACTTAAAATATGTATATATTGAGGAAGCATTGGGAATTAGGTCCCAGTTCCATCAGCTTCCAATTTCTTCCTTTGATTTCTTTAAAAAATAATTTTAGGTGAATTTTCTTATGCCACTCTGCATCTCTAAGATAGGAATAGTAAATTCCTTCCCTTTGAAAAAATATTTTGAGACATGTTTGTAAAAAGTGCTATGTAAGAGCTTTGCATTATTATTGTAATTTTAGAGATAATGAATGGCATCCTAGAAAATAACTCGGTGTTACACGGAATACTAAATATTTTCTAACTTCTTGAGTTCGAATTGCTGTTCAGTTTTTAAGCCTAGACTGATGCTTTGTTTGAAACCTCTTTTGAAATCATTTCCACCTGTTTAAGCAATTTCGACTTTGCTGCAGACACGGCACAATAGCTGCATTATAGTGAGTTAGACTGCTTGTCAAATGCAAACCCCAGACTTTCATCTCCTTACAGCTTTGTGCTAATGCTGTTCAACTATCCATCAGCTAGATGACTTCCTGTCACACAAATGGCAGTTGACAAGTCCGCCTATCAGTTCTGTTCCTACAAATTTCCAAGTTTAAGAAACCAGGCTCAGTTTTAGGCATTATTTTAAGGGAATAAATTATTTAATGAAATAAAAAAAAAAGATCTTTTGGGTTGCAAAGTTTTATTTTCATTGCTTGCATAGCAGTTCACAAGTTCTCTGAATACTTGACACAGTGTTGACTGAAACCCTCCTGAGCTATAACATCACGTACCCTTGCGAACATCAGCAAGAGCAGACTTTTCCCATAAACACATGAAAAACATTTGGAGATGTGCTACATGGAAGTGTCACTACTCCAGATTTTGGATGCTTACTCCATCAACTCCATAATGCAGAAGTATTCTCATTGCAGAAATATATCCTCTGCTCATTTCTCATTAGGCTGGAGTGATTGCACTCAGTAAATGTGTATGCAGTTCCTGTTGCAGTATTTAGACCAAAATTAAAACATTGTATTGGTTCTGCAATACTCAGATGAATTGCACTGTGAGATAAATTTTCATGTGTTCTCAAGCATTTTATAATTCTGAAGGGAAACATTCCAGTAACATGCTTTTGCCTGTTTTTCAATGATAGCTACATCTTAATCAGATTTAAGTTTAACACCCTTGGTAAGTGGATGAAAGGCAAGCTGAACGCTTAGACTTAAACAGAGAAAACAAGAGGTTATGACATAATTTTTCATTAACAACATTTGCAATTAAATTTTGTGCACATGGATTTAATTGTGAAACCCTTAGTGCGTGTAATAAACAAGCTTTAGTCATATTCAGGATGAACTGTCCTCAAAACAAAAATCAACCTCCATCTCTGTAAAAACATTGTTGTATTTAAAAGATAGGAAATGCAAAATAGTCGAAGGATTTATATCTGCTGCTAAAAGAAACAATAAAATTATTCATAATCACAGTTTTGTACATTAAACTGTCCATCAAAAGCAAAGAAGAATATTTAAGTCTGTGGTAGTCTGACTGGCAAGTTTATCTGCTGTTACTGCACTAGATTAATAATATGTAACGTGGTATTTTGATTATGCTTTTTTTTAAATCCAAAGATGACTGAAATCTTCCTTTCTGGAACTTGAGGGGAAGAAAGAGAGAAATTTAACATCTGCAAATGGATCTGTAGTATCTAGTAAAAAACAGAGGACATAGATCAAAAAGTTGTAATTATTATTTTATAAAGAACACTAATAGACCCCATAATAGAAATAGACGATTACATTTTGATTATGTTTCAAGCAACATTGCTATCACTTTATTCTGCAAATTTTTTTATAATGCAGCAAAAATATCCTCTTTGAAAACAGACCAAAATTCAACAGGAACTTAACAATTTTATCCTTGTTATTTATTCCTTCTAGGGGTAAGAAGATTGGACATGACATAGATTTTTTGATCACCAATCCAGGACCAAGAGAAGATGATGAACTTCTGCATAAAGTTATTGACTTATGGAAAAAGCAGGTATGAACTAAAGATCACTTGTCCAAAAGAGACATGTTCTGACTCCACTGAATTAAGCCTATATACTGCTTAAAGAATGTTATACTCCTTTTTACAGCTGACTGTAATATTTTGGGGCTGCGTATTGCTCTATTTGGTTACTAACCATGATGATCTAGGAGCATCCTCTAGCTCTGAATGCTAAAGTTGAAGGTTATATCAGAAGTGCTCTACACACATTCTGTAACATCTTATCCTAAGAATATGCCGCTGGTCAGAGGTGAGAAATCAAGCTAGGTAGAGTTTTGAGTATCAGAGAAAATTGTTCTTACACTTTGAAAAAACCCTGTGTTTGTTTAATTTCTCCTTGAGGTGGGAGTAGGTTTTCCCAGGGGAAGCTACTTCAGGGAGATCCAGCTTTAAGCGTAGTGGATTTGGGTGACCTCATGGTTTGAGGTGAGCAAGTCTGAAAGCTTAGGCACTAAAGCTCTGGAATTCTGGCTTCCTTTCAGTCCATTAATTAGCAATTTTCCCAGCTTCCACTGAAACATTGAAAAGTTGACATAGTTTTCCACGACATCTGTGTTTGGAAGAATGGACACATCTTCAAGGTCCCTTCCAACCCAAACTGTTAGACGATTGTATCATTTTGTAGGGGAATTGTTTATCTAAGGGATGGAGTGTTTTTGTTGTTGTTTTTTGGGTTGGTTTTTGGTTGTTTCTTTGTTGTTGTGTTCGGTTTTTTTTTTTTTTTCTTTTTCTATTCAGCTCTTCAGTTTCCAGCGGCTTTAAAGTTGGAAGTATCTCAGTTATAACAGGTGCAGGTAGCTCAAAATATTCCTGGGTCAGAAAAATATAGTGTGTTGGGAAAAATAAACTTTCATTTCCTCTTCTACTTTTCTAGCCAGCTGAGATATTTTTCAACATTTACTACCAATACTGTTCAAAGCAATGGAGTACATTTCAAGAAGTAGAGGGCCAGCACTCTGAGGTGACTCATCAAGTGCCTCGCTGCTAAGTCAAGTCAGCTTTCAGTGCAGACAGCCTGCAGAGAATGCTTTTGAATTGATTCTTGAGCTGCCTACTTCAATTAACATGTAATGGGTTAACACATGAAAGATCCAAAACATCCAACTACACAAAAGCTTATGTGACTGTATGAAGTTATCTGTTTCAAGATGGTCAAACTTTTTCAGCTGGCTTTAATGGACGGGCTTTAAACTTGGTTTTTTTTCCTGGTAAAATGCAACATTAGCTGAATTCCTCTTCTTCCAGTTGTTTTTTGGTCTTTGAAATGTTAACAGACTTCTATTAATTTTTTAGATTTCTCTCATTTCTCTGTGGAAACTGTATGTGTTGGAGTAGATTGATAGCAGGTACTATTTAGACTACCTAAAAGCAATGAAGCCATGGCAATTAATGAGTGCTGAGGAAATACTCCATTTTTATCATTTTATTATTAATGTATAGGTCCTTTCACGGTTATTATACTTCCTTTACTATGAGAAAAGTTGCATTTCTTCTTAGAAATGTCTTTTTCCCTTCTTGCACACACTTGAATCTATAGGAAACCATGTTTGGGTCCTCCCAAAGTCATGTTTATTGTAATACAGCAGAAGGGAAAAGTGACAGCAGACCAAGGCTAGAGCTTGCCCCGAGTGCAGCCTTTCGTTCCTTCTTTTCCACTTACATTACTGAGAAAAATGGCTGTGATCTGAGAAGTCTGACAAGTACTAAAGTTTTTCAGTTCACTTTGAGCTGCTTTCATTAAAAGCAATTGAAAGGAAAGAAATAGAAAATGAATTGTTCTTGCTGATTTTCTTGTTAAGGGGACTATTTGGCAGAAAGGAGTGCAGGCAGAGTATGGGAGGTCAAGGGTGACCAAGAGTTTGATAAAAAGATTAGGATTCCTCTAGAAATCCCAGCATGAAGAGCACATCAGAAACACAATGCACAATGGCCATAGAAACCAAACTCAAATGAGCTGGGTATAGTTTAAAGCTATGGAAAAATATTTCCTGTGTTCTGTTTGTCCTCCAGATTTTTCATGGTTTATGCTGCTAGCTACACCACCTCTGTACTGTGGCATTTGTAATATATAGGCTTTACTGTCACTACTGAAAAATAAGCTGCCAGTAAAATCAAAATGCAAAAAAAGAAAGAAAGGATTTATACAGCTCTTGCCTTTTTATTATCTTTGATTTCTAAGGGAGAAGGGAGGACACAAAAAAAACCCCAAATAAAGCACTTTTTTACTTTTTGAAGTAGTCTGCTTCACAACTTGCCGCTTTTGTGCTACTGCTTCTAAGCCCAAATTCATCAATGTACATCATGGAGGTCATGATGTTGACTTCCTTTTGGCAGCTCCTAATGAATGATTCCACAGTGTTTAACTTCTAAATTATGGACCTCAGCTTTAAATAGTTTAAAGGGCATTTTTCTTAGCTGAAAAGTTTAGTGTTACAAGATCCTTGCAATTGAAAGCTGCTGAAAATGAAGTGGCTAAATCAGCACCAACCTGCTCTTTTATGCAGCATCACCAGGGATAAACGGGCCAAGGAACAGAGAACACAAAGTCTTCAAAGTAGAGTGGCAAAACAGAAAAGCTGTGATGCCGTACACAGGTTATGGTTTTAATGGTTCCAAAAAGCCTCATGAGGAAAGTAAGAAATTACTTCTGTGGATTAGATCTTGAAAGTCTGTGGGCAAACAGGCTGAGCCATCTGTGTCGATGTAGCTTCATTCACATACTGTGAAAAAATGCTTTCATTTTTTGCTGAAAACCTATATAGCTGTATTTAGCACTGTTCCTGTTATATACATACTTTCAACAATGGAAGAGATGCTGTTACTACAGGCATTCCTGCACTCTTCAGTTTTCCCCTTTGTATTCATGTAAGATTAATGTTGCATTTTTATTTTGGCTTTAGGAAAATGAGTAATGGAGGTGCCTGCCTGTGCTTACCTATTTTAATATATTAGTGGTCTGATTTAAACTCTAGTATTCACCCTTGATGAAGGGATCAGGAAGTGGAAGGCTTGATGTCCCATTAAAGAGGATGGTGAGGAGCAAGTAATATTTTTTTCCATTGCTGGAAACAGATTTTTGGAAACAAGGTTCACAGAATAGCCCCACATTCATGATTAAGTGACAGCTGTATTTTACCAGCAACAAAACCTGTTTCTAAGACAAGACACAGAAATGGTTAAGAGGCCAGAGCAAAGAACCTTTTGTTTCAGATGAAAGAATGCATAAGGATGCAGAGTTCCTTTTCGAACACATATTGTCTCAGCTTTCTTCTCAATGCATTATGAAATTTTTGTTTCATTCTGACTCAGCTGAAGAAATTCTTACCTAAAATAGACTATTGCAAGGTGGTTAGAGCCCTGGACATGAGAGATCTTGGCTTAAATTTCTTTAGAGAGAGTATGGAGCTGAATCTGATTATCCTGCTTGTGAGGTTATTGTATAAAGTAGGCAGAAGTGTTCCATTTCCTGCTATGCTCTAAGTGAAGATCCAGGCAATAGTGGCATTTCTTCAGATGTGTGATCTTTCTGGTGTGTATTGTATAGCTGTATGTCGGTGAGTAGGTATGTGTAAGGCCCTATCTGTCTGTCTGTCTCTCTGTTTATCTTGCTCAGCAGTGCAAATGCTCATGGCATACAGAGGGAAACTCCTTCATTCACAGATTCCAGGGCTAATCTGTCCACTGCTGTCAAAACCAGGCTGCTTCAGACATGCTCAGAAAAGACCATTCCAACATACAGGAAACTTCAAGAGGAAAAAGGGACCAAGGCAGCTGAATGATTATGCAGCAGCTGCTGAGTTTTGCATTGCTGATCAAACCTTTGATGCCATTTTCTAATGATTCCTTACCCTAAAAGGCCTGACTTCTCCCAGGCATCACTTCCTTTAGCTCTTCCAGTTTATAGAATTCCATCTGTCTCATATAGGTTGAGATTTTTCCCAATTAACATGCTACATCCTATTTTGGATTAGATATAGGAATTTAACTGGAAAAAAAAAAAAGTAATCCAGTTTCACTTTATTAAATTATCTCAGCAGGAAATTTAGAGCAACAACACATATACATTTCAGAACATATCGGATTACATTTTCAGATGATATAAAATGATCCTTCTTAGCTTTAACAGAATTAATCCAGCTACCAACAAGTGTGAATAATGACAGCATGTAACACTAAATATAGAATAGGATTCCATTTAATTAAAAATGACAGAGAATGCTAGTGACCGTATTGGATTGATTTTTCAGTGATTGATTTAATATTTTTCTAAAAAGTCATACTTTTCCTCAGTTTAAACATGGATTTACTCCAATATCAATGCTATTGATGTGCCAGCACTCAGCATATTTAAGTAAAAGTGCACAGTCATTCTAAAAATGGAAAATTTTTGAGGGTCTTAACATAACTCTCCTAAAAAATACATTTAGTTTTGATGGTGTTGTAAATTTGAGAAATTAAAATGCCCGCACTTTAAGACTTGATTGTGTAAACAAGGCCTACAGCACTTTATGGTGTATAGATCAAGCTGAAATGTGCAAAGAACTGCAGATTCCCTGACACACAGTAATGAGAAGGCTGCTGCTCTGCAGCTAGCGGTGGCCAGAACTTCACACAATCTTCACAGCTGACTGCCCCTTCAGGCAATGCTTTTTTCAAATGTACAGAAGTGCCATTGCAGCTTTACTTTGTGGGGTGATGGTGGTGTCCACTGTCTAATTATACCAGGTTAATTGGAAACACTATCCCAATGCATATGACCTAGGTTTTGGCTCCTATTTAATGGTGATACCCTGACTTCTGGTATAAACTATGTAGTGTCCCAAATCTCCAAGAGCAAAAAGAAAAATGAAACAAAAGATGAGAAAGTACTGCTAAGTAGCTAACAGATTTTTATAGAAAATGGGAAGAATGTCAGTACTTAATCAAAGCTTGAAGTCATCAATTAATGGTCAGTGATTAATGACACTAAAATTATTTTTATTAGCCCTAAAAGCAATAAAATTAACCTGAAAGGAGGATAGTTTCATCAAAAAAGAGCAGTTATGCATTAACATCCAACAGCTGTTTTGAGTCTATATTTGGAAAGAGCAAGCATCAGTGCCTCGTGACATTGGGGTAAAATTAAAAAATTACCGTTTTAAAGATGGATGTTACAGAGCACCTGCTAAATTTAAGCATTTTCAAATCAACAGACTTGGAAACTAGTAAACCAAGATAAGAAGCTACATAAGGAGTTTTCTCATAGCAGTTTGTAATAAATCTTCATAATCAGGAAAAATCCAAAGAAGTGAAAGAATGTCAATTCAAATAAAATAGTTATGATTTTAAAGGCTGGCTCACTGACCCATAAAAAAGCCTTTAACTGATTTCCAGTAAAATAATGGGATTGTTAATTTGGAACTATCATCAACAAAAAGCTGGAGGCTAAAAATGTAGTAATACCTATCAGTGTCTCTTCATGGAAATCATATCTTGTTAAGTGTTTTTGTTATGTTTTTTTTCTGGCCAGAATTATAGCTCTGAGTGATAAAAGTAATTTTATTACTGTAAAGTATTCTCTAAGGCATTTAAGATATTGTCATGTAAAGTTACCACACCTGCACTATATAAAAGACATAATCAAAAAGAAATAATCAAAATCTGTTTTTTAATACTGAGGTATTCTTCCAAAAATCAGTTCATTTTTACCTGTGACATTAAGCGGTCTCATGTGGAGACCTTTTGTCCTGGTTTTGGCCCAGATCAGAGGAAAGGGGCGTGGCCAGACCCTAATACCACTAGATATCATTTTTCAATATAATTTTTCATTTTATATCATTTTTCAATACCACTTTATATCATTGCCAGGGATGGGGGAAAGGGACTTTCTCTCCTCCTAGAAGAAGGGTGTTCCTTCCAGTGGGAGAAAGTGTGGTAGTTGAAATGGTCTGGTATTTTGCATGTAGATAATTTCTTTGTCTTATACCTTCTGTTATTAATATTGTTGCTGTTCCTGTTTGTTTCTTATCTCGTTGCTGTTCCCAGTAAATTGTTCTTATCCCAGCCCGGGACCTTTGCCTTTTGTGCTTTCAGCTGAGGGGAGTAGGGAGAAGTGAGAGGAGTGGTTTTAGCAGGGCTACTAAACTGGAGAGTACCATTCCTAAACCACACCACCATTGTAGTTAACCACTGACAGCCATCAAATAAAACCACTTATAGACACTCTCAGTTCAACATGGCAATTTTAAAAAGCCCCTAGTCTGGAGGAAGGAGAATGTGTAAATGTTTGAGTGATTTCAAAGCAGAAACAAGAAAGCCATCCAAGGACCTAAAGAAATGGACACTCCCTTGAAGCAAAAGACATGGGCAGGGATCTTCCAGCTCTCTGGAGACTCCAGACCTTGTCACAAGGAAATCTCCTGCAACAGATACAGTCCAAATGGAATCTTCCACTTTGGAATCTGTCAGCAAGACTGTGTGCTGGACTAAGCGTTTTTTCTAGATGTCTGCCACATGGGAACGCATCAGTCATTACTCAGAAATTTCTGTTGACATTAACTAGAAAAAGGCTTAGGAGAAAAGGAGGGAGGGGAAGAATTGCAAATACTATCTCCATATTACAGGGCAGGACATCGCTGCTGTCAGATATCTACCAGTGCAGATTTCCCTCAAATATTTTTCCAAAAGCTGAAGCTCTTTCATGACTCTCCCTAGCTGAGGTTTGGCCTGGCACAGTTCCTTGTTTACTGAAATTACACTTCACATGAATTTTAAAGACAACTGCCTAGTAACTCTGTAATGACAGTAAAACCAGTTCAGCAATTCAGTGTGAACAATATCTTCTCTTTAGGGCTTACTCCTTTATTGTGATATCATTGAATCAACATTTGTAAAGGAACAGCTGCCAAGCAGAAAAGTTGATGCCATGGATCATTTTCAGAAGTGTTTTGCAATTTTAAAATTATATCAGCCAAGAGTAGACAACAGCACTTGCAACATGTCAAAAAAATTGGAAATGGCAGAAGTCAAAGACTGGAAGGCAATCCGTGTGGATCTGGTCATAACCCCCTTTGAGCAATACGCATATGCTCTGTTAGGCTGGACAGGCTCCAGGGTAAGTAACCACAACAGTATATGTTTTCTTAGCATTGCAAACATGTTTTTGTTTTTGCAGGACCATTCAGAGTTCATGGATTTAAAAAAATATTCATGATATCCACACATCACATTTCACGCTGTCATCCACCCCTGATCGTGGGTTGGAGCTGATGAATTCATCACTAACATTTATGGGTGTCTCTCTAGGGGAGTTAAGATCTGTTTTCCTCGAAGCTTTGTGTTTAGGTTCATGAACTGGAGAGCTAGGTTTTTGGTCAGTTATGTTGTCTTTTTACATCATGATACTGTTAACAAACAATTTAAATGGTTACTGAGAAGAGAGATGATTTGGAAAGCGCCACATAATTTTACAGGAAATTAAATATTTGAGGAATGTTCTGAATTGGAACTTAATTTGTTTTGTAGGAAATTGAAAACGATTTGACATCTTTCTCTTTGAATTAGATCAAATGTTTTGTTTCAGTTCCATTTTAATTGACTCTTTTAAACTATAAAAAACTGGAAAAATTTTAAAATTAGTTTTGAACTAGAATAAAATATATTTTGATATATGTTTTAATAAGTTAAGAAAGCTTGAAATGATAGCTACTTTCATAATAGACACTAGTTAGTTGGCATAATATAAAATAGTACACTATTTTCAAAACAAAACATTCTACCTAATGCAAACTCAAAACTCAAATGATTAATCTCTCTCCAGACAGAATTATTTTTTAATCTGTTTGGCATGCTTGCCTTCTGATGTTCATTTTCTTGGGGGGTGATTACATGGTACAATGGAGAACTCCTGAGCCTGCTCTGAATGATCTTTTCGATGTGTTGGAAGCAGTACTGGTGCCTTGCCACTCTGTTCTACTCAGGTTAATTGGAAGCAGAATGGTTTAGACCAGGCAAAATGTTGAAATTGATGTGCTCTCCTGCTGAGCTTATGAGTTACTTCAGTCACTTTTTTGAGATAACAAAATGTATTTATTTGGACTTTGGATTAAGTCCTGCAGACTTTGGGGTCCTTTCTTATCCTGGAAGTGTTTGGCAACTTAAAAGCCCTTCTCTCAACTCTGTAGATAGGTGCCTACACTAAAAACACACAGTGTGAGGCCCTTTGGATGTAGGCAATGACTTCATTTTTCTCTGCCTCACTGAGCTCCTACTCCCTGTTGAGCTAATTCACCTACAGACTGTGGGAGCCCATCACAGGTTTACTTCCTTATACAGCCCAACTACTCTCAGAGTAACCGACTGAAATGATGAACAATTCCCTATCAAAACGTTTCCTTTCAGATAATTAATTTTATCAGACTATACTCTTTTAATAGAGGTAATTTTTACTTGTAAGTTTATTATTTGGTCTGGAGTTAGAACTCTTACGCAAAGGATAACAATTTTGGTTTGTGAAAATGGCTGATATTTGCTATATTTTTGACAGCAATTTGGACGTGATTTGCGGAGATATGCTTCACATGAAAGGAAGATGATATTGGATAACCATGCATTATATGACAGGAGAAAGGTACTGTTTACTCTCAGAAATAAAGCGAATGTGTTTTTATTCCTGAGTCTGCATTTCCAGTTCATTTTTTATATTCAAGTATATCGAATATTTTAGCCTGATTATCTATTTGGTGATAGAAAACAGTTCCACCTTCACAAGATTTAGTTTCACTGGAACAGCCTAATTAAATCTGAACAAGTAAGTCTGGAAATCCTTTTTATTTTTGGCAATTGTGAGGTAATTCCTGAAATGTAACAAGAAACACGCATTAGACATTTGTGTTTGATAGGAACTGTACAGCCTTCACAAAACTGAGAACAACCCATCTGTGAGTATTTGAAAAAGGTATTTTACTGTCCTGTTTCAGAAGGAGAGGTCATTTCTGTGTCCCAGGCACAATTTCAGCTGGTATTGGGCTGACATTTCAAAGGAAGATGGGATATTGAGCGGTACAGGCTCAGTTAGAAGGCTTGAGGAAGTTTTTGCAGGTTATGACACTAAGTAGAGATCAGGGATCATTGTGCTTTTAAAGCCCTGCATTCAGGAGTTGGTGTGGAGTTCTGTTTAGTCAGGCTTGGCAGCCTGGGGAGTAATTGATATAATTTCTGGTATAAAGGCTCTTGGCTGCAGTTATACTGATCTCTGCATTTATCTGGCTTAATGTCTGTATTTGTATTAGGCCATTTAAATAATAAGCAAAAATCAATACTGAAGATGCTTATTGATGTCATTATAGGGAAAGGCAGAAGTACCATGTCAAGACTTTACATTAATCTTTCCTATATATTCCTTATAGGATGGAGACTGCTTTTAGCACCCCTACTTACATGCAGGATTGTCTCATTACTTCTTTCTAAGATGCAGGAGTGATCTAAGCCATCACTCCATTTCAGCTGTCTCCATATGTGCTTGTCAGGTCCAGATGCTGCTATAGCATCCTCAGCTCACATGGAAACCTGGGGAAATTATCGGGCTAATTATCCATTTAGTCAGATATCCTGTCTCCAGCAATTGTCAATACTAGATGCTTCAGAAGAAAACATAAAATCAATAGTAGATAAATATGCTATCAAATCTCTGAAGAGGATGTTTCTTCACAAACTCAGGGATGATGTCAGTGTATTTCTGCCTGTCTTTTCAAAATATAACTCTTTGCCTAAACACAATATGGCTGGTGTTATTATCTGCACTTTAATATGTGCTCTGTTCAATAGCTTTTCGGGTGTAACAGAAAATGGCACTAGGGAAAACCAAAGAACTTGAGGAACACCCGTGTTATTTGTTTGTGTGCAGCAAAATTTGCCTGCTTGGTGTATGAGTATGTATCATTATATCTATTACTTTTACTCAGAGCCCTGAGGCATTCAGAGATGCAAAATGGACACTGTTCATTCATGAACAACATCAATCAGTATTACTTTTTCTTGATTATGTTCAGGCTTTATAACTGACATATCATTTAAATCCTTCCGGGAAAGAAAATGTGTGTTTCCATGTGTTTTTGACTGAATTAGCCAGGATGTTTCACAGATAAATAATGAGTTTATCTTCACAGTGTCCTCTGGGAAGAAAGACTCTTGTCATCCCAGATTTTCAACTAAAGAGCTGAGGCAGAGAAAGATTTAAGGTCTTAAACATCCATTGATTTCAAGGGCCCCGCATTTGCAGTGTCCAACCTGAAGTTTCTCCTGTTGAGTATCTGCCTTGGGAATTTGAAAAATACAAAGAAATGTGTATACCCATGTCATGGTTCCCAAAACCAGCAGCTGTAACTGTAACTTAATCTCCAGACCTTCTACATGTCTGAGTCTCAATTTACATTTCCTGAATTCCTCAGTTGTACTGCCCAAAACTGAAGAAATGGACCTAGTGAGAGGGCTGAGAAGCAAAACGCAGAAAATTTTCCTTATTCCTTATCATAAGGCAGGAGTTCTTGACAAAGGCAAAGAAAAAAACTCAGCAAACCAAAACCCAGACTGAACCAAACCCAAAACACCCAGAGCAAATCTTCAGGGAAAATTTCAACTATCTTGACCACGAAGTCTTTAATCTACAATTTTTATGCGTCGAATGAGGTACAAGAATGGGTCAGCTGTCGCTTTCAGGGAGGGACTTTGCTTTCAAATGTCAATCTGTCATCGCCCCTCTCCCCCACCAATATCTAAGTCTGCCATTTCTCATTTAATCCCAAACACAGCTAGTTTTCTCCCAAATTTTATTTTTTTTGCTGTAAACCACAGATGCACCGGAGATTTCAAACACAAGAAATTGTGTTAATATGTTGACACAGGAGAATACTGTTCTTGTTTCTGCTGCAGTCTCAGAAATATCTAAATTACATTAGCTGAATTTTTCCAGAAAGAAAGAAACTTCTAAGGCAGATATGTAATATGAAAAATTTCAGACCGGGCAGCACTGAAGTTATAATCTGCTTAACACAGGCTCTTTTTTCAAGTAGTGTTATTCTAACAAGAAGCAGGGAGATGACTCCCTGGCAAGTATTCTAATATTTATAATCTAATGTTCTAAATTCAAATAAATTTAAAATTTATTTTCAACGTTGCAATTTTATATTAAGTTATTCCCACAAATGACATTTTGAACAAAAAACCTTCCATGCTGCCACCCAGTGTGTAATAAGATCAGAAATGTGCAGAATAGAGTAATGGTGTCTGTCTGTGAAATTTGAGATGATGGCCCATAGTGGAAGAGGAGAAGTTTGCAGTAAATTATGGGGCTGCCAAGTTTGATTAATTTTTAGGGTCATCAGGGTAGTAAGCTTAAAATAACTGATAAAAATAATTAGTAGTTTTACACAGGGGAATATGCCCAAATCGTCAAATGTTTAGGGTTGGTTTGCTGGTTATTTTTTACATTAAACTATGAAGAGTAGAGAATCTACTTTATTGTAATTCTAATGCTTTTCTTTTAAAATTATTTGACTAGGAGGGAACACTAAAAACATGGGTGTTTTATCCATACCATCTCATAAAATTGGACTGGAACATGAACATTTGTATTTCATAAGTACATTTCTCTTTGTGGCAGAAAATCTTCCTTTCTCAAAGCTAAAAACAATCAGGAAGCAGATATCCCTTGTGCAGGCTGCTCAAGATCCCTCAGCATAACCTTAATTAAGGTTAATTAGGCACCATATGTAAAAACTGAAACGCATCTTTTCCATATTTCTCTCTTTTGTTGCTGAAGAGAGATTATTTTACGTTGCTGGCTCTGTCCAGACAGAAAAACCGTCACACACCGCTGTAACAGTCACTGGGGTATTGACTGGGGTGGAATTTGGAAGCTGGGCCAAATCCTTTCTGCTTCATTCTTTTTCATTTATTAGTCTGTGTGTGTGTACAACATAAGGGGTAGTAAGATCAGGAAGAGTCAAACTAATTCTTGATCCTGCTGAAGAGCAAGTCCTTTCCTTAAAAACACTCGCCTATCATCATTTAAAATTTTGCAAGTCTTTATAAGATGTTAATAAACCATGCTATAGCAAATACGATTTGCTCTTATTTAATTTTTATTTGGTGGAATGTAACAGTGCTTGTAAGAGAATGTCATTCATTAAAAAAGGAAACAATTTCCTGATTTGCTCTACATTTCAATATAATTCAATATAATTCAGTATACTTTATTATTCTATATTAATATTTATCAGCCCTTTGGCACAGATGCTTGCACTGTGGCCCACTGCTTGAAATGTGATGCGTGTCACAGAATCCCAGATTCCAGCGTTCAAAGGGTTGCATCAGGAGAGAGTCCTGCTTACTTTAATGTATTTCCAAAGGGATTCTGCCTGGAATAGGGAGCATTAACACAGCAGTTAGGAATCAATTACATAGCTTTGCAGATGGGAACAAAAGGAAGAGAAATTTTCTCCAGGGACTCGTTACAAAGTTACACTGTGAAATTATTCCTCAGCCTTGATTTATTTTTTTCTTTCTAGTGTGAATTTTTCTCATATATTTGTTGGTTTTGGAAGACAGTGTGCAATTATCAAACTAATGATTTTTTCAGTTCTGTAATAAGAAGAGCATTTTGTAGATCTTCCTTTCATAGGAAAATTGTGACAAAAAAGTTCAAAATTTGCTACCAATTATCTGTCAACCTCTTTTACATAAAAAGATGAGTGTATGTCCAAATCCGTGTGTCTGTAGAACTGTGTACTAAAGGTATGGAAATCAGCACTTGTATCTACCAACCTGAGGTATGTAGTTCCTGTGATTTACACCAGCTGGAGGTCAAACCTTACTATGATCTCCACTCTTACAGAATGGAGTTCATTGATCAGTCATGAGGAAGAAAGAGAAATGGTATGTTCCCTGTGTCTAATGGGATTCTTGCTGCTACAAATGGCATGGTATTTTTTTTGATTGGGGAAATAAAATTCTCATTGTAAAACTTTCCTGATTCATGAATGAACAACATGCTCTCTAAGAAAAATAGAAATGGTTTTGTAAAAAAAAAAAATTCCTTTTTCTGTGTGAAGCATAAGTCAGGTCAGCTGAACAGTAGGCTCTTCCTCAGAAAAATTAAGGTCCTTAGTCTGTAAACCATGACATCAGTGGCTGTTTTGACACTCCTTTGTGTTGGATTAGGAGGCAGTTATCCCTTAACCCACAATAAAGATTTTTTGGTTACAACGTGTGTTGTCTCTGGACTAGTGGTGTACTAGGGCAGTTGTTGGCAGGTGTTGACAACATCCTGACAGCTTTTACCTGGGTGAAATGGAGAGAGATATAGTGGATCTAACTAAAGAAGATAGAACTCTAAACCTGTTTTATTTTTAAATATCTGTCTTTAAGATGAGTAACTATCATACGTTTACAGGAAAATGCAAGAAATGTGTCATTTACTTTCGCTTACTGTTTTATTACCTTTAAAGTGATTTTTAAAGTGGCTTTCAAACCACAGGTTTTCTATTCTTGAAGGAGCTGTCCTTGAGGTATGAATGCCCTTTTACTGTATAAGCAACCTGGAATAAGATTCAGGAACTACAAAGGTTGTTAGTGGCTGTACCAACTCCGGTGCTGTTAGCTAGAGAAGAATATCTTTGTCATGCAGCACGGCCCTGCGGAGGGTGTCTGAAGCTGGACTGTGTTACTGGATTTTTGCACTGGCTGGTAGAACGACAAGATTGCAGCCAGCCAAAGGACCATGTACCAGGTCAGACGTGTGACATCAGAGAGCACAGCCAAACAACTTTCAGGCTGTCACGTTCTCTGTTTTCTGAATGTTTTCTGCTCCCTCTTGTAATTCTAATTTGGCTTGTGAAAAGGCGGCACGAGGAGGAATTGACATTTAGCATGAAGTGATGATTATGTGAGCTTAAGAGTCTACACGTTGTTGTAATACAGGCTAAGGAAGGAGGATGGTCCAGAGATTTGACTTTCAGCTTGCAACTCGTGTCACTCTGTAGCCAAATTTTCTCTGTAGTTTTAAGCAGGTTATTTAGCCTTCCTCGATCTCAATTCCCAACAGTGAAACCTAGTTCCCATGATGGAAAGGTGCAGTAATGGTAAGTGGTTAACCACTGAAGAAAAAGCTATTTCAGTTTAAGAATTTTGATCACCCAGTGTTTTGTCTTTCCCTAGAAGAAAGAACAAAGGTTTAATGGAGAATTTTGATTATTCAGAATTTGCTTGGTCTCTTAGAGGGAAAGTCAAAATGTTGACACTTTCTGCTAAAGGAATTTCTTTCTGAATCTCGGCTTTGGAAACAATCCATATATCAGACTGTTCCCAACCTCCAAAGCTCAGACAGCTCTTGGGGCTGAAAGCTCTGAGGCGTTTGCTTGGCTGGCTGCTGCAGGCCCATGGGGCCAATGAGCTCTGGGGACCCTGGCTCTGAAGTACTTAAAATGACTTATTTGAACTCAGGCTCCTAGTAGTAGCCTGTCAGGCAGGTCATTGAGAAGATGTGCAAGCTGGCAGGAGCTTAAATAGGCTTAGATTTTTTAGAGTGCCTGGTAAACTAGATTCTGTTGGATTGTGATTTTTTTCAGTGCAATATTTTGATAATTACATCATTTTTATGGAACACCCAGGGTAAGTGAGTAGGAAAACTCCAATAAAGTAAAATTCATTAGTGTTGTGCTGATTAGATCCGTTCAAAAGGCAGTGTGATACTATTTTTGTGTGACTATACATATGTTAGGTAGAAATACTGTTCCCTGGAACTGTCTCTTCTCTGGGAATCCTGGGAAGTTGCATTCTAGTGATTCTCAGCCAGCCAAATCCATATATCATCTTTCTCAGTGCAGCTTGCTATGAGGATATCCCAAACTTAACTACAGGAGATCCTTCTGAAAGAGCTACCGTTCTGTGCAAAACCCAGCCCTACTACTTATACTGTGGTTAAATATTACTTTCTAAAATGCAGCATTTATTAACCTTTTTCACTATTGCTTCCTAACTAAACTTCCTTATCTGAATTAATTAAAAATTAGTGCCATTTCCAAATACTTCAGAATCCATAGGAAAATAAACCTCTTTTTGTTTGTTTTTATATTTTGGTAGCTATTTGGAAACTATTCCTTGGAGTTACAGTAAAGACCGAGGTCTAAAGCTCCCTCACTGTACATCACACAGTTTCAGCTGCAGTGGGGTTCCCTATTGCTTTTTCCTTTCATTCAGAGTATATTTCTTTTTCTCGATGCTGTTTGCTGTTCAGCAGCTACTCAGAACCAGCTCTGCATAAAACAGGAACTAACTTCAACAGTTCCATGCTAGAAATTCTGAGTGATATATTTCCTCAAATTGTTATCTTCTGAGCATGGGAGAATTGAGCTGAATGAGCAGTGGGGTGGGATGGGCTGGAGGCCTTAAACTGCTGCAGGTATTTTTCTCTATTCCTGTTTCATGTCAGGAGATTTCTAAGGATGGCATGTGGAACAGCTTCATGGCTGGATTGTGGCCATGTGGAAAGTGTCTCTCTCCTGCACTTTATACACCACTCACCGATGGAGATTCTTAAACCAGGTGTGAGATCGGAGGATTGAATTTGTCTTGTAAATTCTGATTTATAACTTATATAAACCCATATATTTTCACAATATTGCAGAAAATCCCTTTCAAATCCAATTACTAGTTTATGCAGTTCAGGGCAGCAAAATGAAATGATGTAAATAATTAACATTGCTTTTTGTTTGTGAAAGAATAGATGGAGTTCTTAGGGTATAATAGATTAACTGAATTATTTGCATATGAATGTTCTTGCACTGACATTGTAGGTTGATTTTTTTTGTAAGAGAAGGATCATGAGTTCAGTGTTATTTTGAAGAGTCATTGGAGCAGAAAGCAGTTATTAATTTTATGTCCTATGTAAATTTAAGACGGGGAATATGTCCGTTAATGTTTTCTATTAGAAAAATATTGGGAAAAAAATGACACTATACTGATGACTGATTGATGATTGATGACAATTTTGCATTTAAAAAACCTTGTATGAATTTGAATGGCATGAAATGTTATTCAGTTGTTGAATAACAAGAGAGGTGGTTTATATAACTGTTCTGAATAACAAACTCACAAGATGCTCTGAAAACTTCACAATGGGACCCAGCTTTGCAAGCCATTAAGTGCTGTGCAGTTACACTGAATATAGTAAGATTCTGTGATCCCAGTTTTTTTAAGAGAAAATTTACTTTTTCTTGGGAAACCATAACAAGCATGAAAGGGGAAATTTATCCTGGGATATCTTTTACACTGTGAAGCTCTCCTGCTTCAATTGTCACCATCAGCATTGCACAGTCTTTTACCACTTGCCTGCAGAATGAATTCCTATCTAGGAAAAGCCTGACTGACTCTTCAGGCAGGGCTTGTCCTGCCTGCCATTGCATGTATCTGTAAAGCCAAATGAAGGTGTGATTACAGCCCCAGTAAATGACTATTTTATGATGGTAATGCTCTGGTGAGCTGGCTTCAGTGTCTGAGTCCTGCTACTGCTCATCTTTTGCCCGAGTAGCTGCTTCACAGACAACCTCAGTGTTTGCAGCAGGCAGCCCATCCAGCCATGCCTGGCAACATCCTTGAGCTTCTAGTGTCCCTCATGATATTCAAATTTTTCTCTGGCTGAGTCTGCATCCATGTTGTGACTTTTATTTTGAAACATGGCTTACCTGGCAGTGACCATGATGGTGCAAAAAGTCCTGTGGTGGCTTGGCTTAGAGGACAGAAACAGCTCTGGGGAAGCCAGACTGCTTGCAGGTGGCTGGGCGGTTCCCTGCACTTGCCAGAACTTTGTAAATATGTCTCCTAGTAAAAAGCCAGCTTTGTTTTTCAAGCAGGTACTCTTTTCTTTCACTGCCCAACACATTACTTCTCAAAAACCTGTATCACCAGGAAGAGCTGTCTATGATTTTATAACCTCATTTTATTACATAAAGTTGTGTAATATTCACAGTGTTTAACTATGTATTCAGTAATTTACAGTCTCTGAGTCAGTTTATTGGTATCATCTGAGAACATTTACTCCACACTACCTTTCACTGAAAAAAGATGCTTGCAGAAGTTTACTTGCACAATTAAAGAGACATTTTTTATGGTTCTGTAAAACTGGATGTTGCAGTCTTATTTTGGCAGATGCTGCTCTAAAATTATAAAGTTATAATGGTGATATAATCAGCCTTGAGAACATCTTGATGAATTAAACATGCTGCAGCTGCAGAGTTTGCTTTAGACATCTGCAACAATGACTGGATTAAAGCTACAGTAAACATAAAAATCCAAAGTTTATAATATGGATTTCCAATGTGCTCTCTACAGCTACCTGAAAGGAAGTTGTAGCCAGGTGGGGCTTGGCCTCTTCTCCCAGGCAACAGTGACAGGACAAGAGGACATAGTCTTAAGCTGAGTCAGAGGAGGTTTAGGTTGGATATTAGGAGGAATTTCTTCACA